>JAOBRD020733285.1:0-14211 GCA_027575215.2 Hydrozoanthus sils
GGGGGGGGCCGGGAGAGGGAGAAGGGATTGACATGTGAAACAAGCTTGTTCCTAATTTGAACTAATAAAAAAATTTTTTTAAATGTGTCCTTGGTTCATGTTCTCCCTATCATTTCAAATCTTTTTGTGTGAACTTGAAGATTATGAATGAACTTGAAAGTGTCATGATCATCTTATGATCCATCCCCATACACACATATTCTCCCATGGGTCTCAATCATCTATACTACTTTTTTCCAAGAGGCAGAAACTGGGAGTGTTCTCATTACCGAGATGCTCCTGGAGGAAGAAACAGGGGTTATAGATAAAAGTTACATGGAAAAAGAACAGGGTAAATTGTTTCCTTTTGGGGTGCTGGTATCAAAACCAGGACCTTGGGCGGGTTAGACTAGCACTCTGCACCTGAGCTACATCCCAGCCAGAGAACAAACTTTCGGGGGTAAGGCATAGAAGGCAGGTGATCCAGTTGTACCTCTTGATTATCCTCACTCCTTCCATCAGGAAGAAGTCTCAATTTGAACATCTATGCACCAAATACAAAGGCACCCACATTTGTAAATGAAACATTACTAAAACTCAAATCACACATAAAACTTCACACACTTACAGTGGGAGACTCCAACACCCCACTCTCACCACTAGACAGGACCACCAGACAGAAACTTAACAAAGAAACAAAGGAACTAACAGAAGTTATGACCCAATTGGGTTTAATAGACATCTATAGAACATTCCATCTAAACACAAAAGAATATACCTTCTTCTCAGCACCACATGGAACCTTTTCTAAAATCGACCAAATACTTGGCAATATAGCAAACCTCCAAAGGTACAAAACAATTGGAATAACTCCCTGTATCTTATCAGACCACCATGTTTTAAAGTTAGAATTCAACAACAACACAAACTACAGAAAACCTACAAACTCAGAAATTGAACAATGAGCAATTGCACCATTCCTGCATCAAGGAATAAATAAAAAAACTGGGATTGATATGTAAAATAATATTGTTTCTAATTTTAAATAAAATTTATTTTAAAAATAAATAAATCACCCATTTTTGGAAGTTAAAAATCTGACTAAAAATGTTCTATTATGAAGCAAAGTATAATATTTAAAGCTGAAAAAGCAGGAACACCCAGTGACAATTATAAAGAGAAATAATAGGGAAGCATGCCATATGTGAGAGAAACATGTCATATCAGATTTTTAAAATACTGTAATAGAGCTATGTAAGCACTGGGGTGTGGTTGGCAAAGTAGATATTGCAACAGATTTCAGTGTCCAGAAATTTGTACAGTGATGAAAATCTAGGCTACAGACTGGCAGGACTGGACCATCAGAGATGTCCTGAGACCATGGCAAGTGTTCTAATTCTGTTTCTGTTTTTGTGATAAAAGTAAAAAAACCACAGCTCATTGGTCTGCTCAGCTAGCTTATTTTATGGCCCAGGCTCACTTGGGTATGGATGGTGCTACCTGCAGATGGCTGAGCCCTCATCCTTCAATTACCAATCCAAAAAATGCCTAAGAACAATCAATGCCTGGAAGCCAGGCTGATGGTGTCAGTTCCACAACTATGTGTCAAGTAGACAGCCAAGATTAGCCATTACAGCAAGCCAGAAGGGGGGGGGACATAAACCTCAATTTACCATATATAAAATTGACCCTTCATAAATAGAACTCGATGCCCCTAGTGAACATTCAGTTGTAGGAATAAGAATTTAAAAGGACTCATGTTGGAAAACAAAAGTGTTTAAAATAGTGAGCAGCAATAAGCCCAAGCCACAAAGGAAAAGTTGGTTAATTTGACTTCTTCAAGCCCATTTTTGAGTCTGTAGGAGGGATATGGGGAATGGCTGTTGGCTGTCAACACCTTTGACCATCCTTGCAGTGTTTTGTGGAAGAGTTTGTATCAGAAGCCCAACCCCTTACTACAGAGGCTAAGACTCGAATACAAGCCTGAGTCATCAACTACATGTCAGAGCTTACGTTCTAAAAAAATGGAGGAGTCCATTCTACCATGATTTGGGAAAACTCTGGCATAAATGCTGCAGATTTCTAAAGCAGCACCAGGCACATTGTGCAATGCCAGTATTCTTGGTGACACACTGCAGTGTCCACACTCATTATGGGAGCCTCAGTGGTGAGCTCTGGAGTATGATTTGGCTCTGGATTATGATTTGTTTCCAGGTGCTGCCACCTTCAAATCCTGCTTCTCTGATGCTCAAAGAAACTTCAAATCCTAACTATTCTTGCTTTGAAAGCAGTGGGATGCTTCTAACTGTTGTTTACAATGAAGACCCCTCAGCAGTCTGCCCTCCTGTTTTAAGAGGGAGTTTTGGCCTTTTTGTGTTTTCTTTTTCTTGTTTGTTTTTGTTTTTCCTTTTCAGAATGAATGGAATGAGGAAGAAGTTGTCTGGAGGAGTTCAAGTCCAAATTCATGTGGCCAGAGAAACCCTACTCTTTTTGACAGGCCCAGTGTGTTTGCTGTGTTAGGCCTTTCTTCCTTGTTCTTTTAAGAGAACCTGTTTTCCCCTCTTGGGCTCCTTTCTACTACAGTTACTACCAGGCACATCATGCTTTCTGGAATTTCAAGTCTCCAATAGTATAGAAAGACCAGTTATTTTTTTGTCTGTTTTGTTTCTTTTTTTGTAACTTGGTTTCTAACTGATCTCCACTTACCCTAGTAACCAGAAATTGGTATTTATCCTACTAGAGCCATCCATGGCCATAAGGAGCCTACTAAATGTGATCATGACCATGATATCTACAGCTGATTCAGATGTACCTTTTGATTATTCTCACTCCTTCATTTCACTCTCTAAGGGGTCCATTTGCTCGAGACTATTAGTAAAGAAGAGTACACTACTGTGATGACTGCTGGTTGTCAACGTGACTACATCTAACTAAAACACAAAAATAGAAGACACACCTGTGGGTGATTTCTGCGTAAGTTGAAGATGATCTCCTAATCTGGACCTTTGAGGGAGGAATCACACCTTTAATACAGATGTTTAATCCAAATATCTGGACGATGCCTTCTGCTCAAAGCCTATATAAGGACATGGAAGAAGGAAACTTTTCCTCTTTGCCTGCTTGGTCTTGCCTTGTTAGCACATCCTGTCCTTCACTGGTATTACAGCCTACTTCTTTAGCATTCTAGCATAGACTAAGGACCAACTGAGACATTTAGCAATGTGGACTGAGCAACTACTTGATCCTTGGACTTTCCATTCATAGCCAGCCATTGTTGTATAGGATGAATCACAGCCTGGAAGTTCCCTTTGTATACGTAGAGACAGTCATTTTTTAACCTTTGTTACTCTAGAGAGCTCTGACTAATACACCCACCATGTAGAGAACCCCTTCTAGAACAGTTTAGTCTCAGCTATGTTACAAATCCCAATGGTCCCTTTCTCTTAACCTGCTTTTCAGGTGATGCTTTGGTGTTGGCCTTCTTGGTTCCTATAACATCTCATCAATGAAAGTAAAATAGCAAAAGTCCAAAATTTCTCAAATGGAACCCCCAGTAATATAATTAAATGAGTGCATAAGATGGAGAGATTCAAGGACAGTTGAGGAATGGAAAGCCAGCTTTTGTAGTGCATAAGAGGACACCCCCAGCCACATGAAATCAGAGGACAATTTGTTGGAAGTTTGTCCTCTCATTCAATCATGTGAGTACCAGGGAAGGAACTCAGGCCTTTAGGCATGGCAGCAGGTATCTTTACTCTCTGAGCCATCTCTCTGGCTGATCACATTGTCTATGGAATTGTATAAGCTTTGTATCTATATTGATGTTCTGTGTCTATATATGTCCTTTATTCTTAAAGAGTAGATACTTTGTCCCCTGCTTTCACAATACCAGTTGGGGACACACAGGATTAATCCTCCACACATTAATTCTGACACAGTGTCAGTCTCAGAGTCAGGTCCATTCCAAGGGAGCTTCACAAGAATAAAGCAGACATCTGGAAGAAGCTCTTCCTTAGTGTACTCTGAGATCTGCTGTGAAGAGCAGCATCAACCATCCCTCCCCATAGACTTGCACAGACAAGCTATCCATCAGTGGCATGTGGCCTTTGTTGCAGGCTCCATCCACTCTGGCTAGTCTGAAGCTTCCTCCCAACACTCCTTAGCTGGAGCATCAAGGACTCCTAACCCCACCTCCACCACCAGGAGGGTCTCCTCACTTCTGCATTTCATCAGATGGCCCTAATCTGCATTGTCATCCAGGATGAGATCTGAGAGATTTGCTCCAATCTTGAAAATAAGTGATACTGAAGCAGGATGTTGAACCCAGGAAAACCTTCCATGGATGACATCCTAAGACAGTTAGCCTACCTACATCATGTATTTGTCCCTTGGCCTCATAAAATTTCTCTCTTTGGTTGATCGCAATTTAGTCCAGCAAACACAGGCACACATGGCTGGCTGGAGAAAGTCAAGTGCAGGGCCCACAGGGATGGCTCCTCCATTTTGAGTATTTGTTTTTCTCTAAAAGAACCAACAAAGCAGCTAAAATCCTCTTTAACTCCAGGTTCAGGTAGAATCTGATGCTGTCTTCATGCCTCTCATAGAATTACATGCATGTAGTGTACAGGCCTTTCTCAGGCAAAACACCCATACATATAAATATAAGAAACAAATCTTTTTGCTCTCTCGGCCTGGACACATGGGGGAGGGCCTAGGCCTGGCCCAGGATGATGTCATGGAATTAGGGGAGCCCCCATGGAGGGCCCTATGCTCTATGGGGAGTAGGGGGGAGGGGGAGGGAGCTGGTGGGATGGGGGAGAGAGAAAAAGGATTGACATGTAAAATTATAATTTTGTAAAAATAAAACAATGTAAAAAAAGAAACAAAAAAAGAAACAAATCTTTTACAAAATCGCACCAATGAATATTTAAGACCAACCAGTCCAAACAAGAAAACAATATCTAACATATCTTGGACTTCATCCTGTCTGTTGTATAGTTATCACTGATGGTATTTTTCAAGGAAACCAGAGGCAGATAGTTCTGGTTTTCCTAATTGCCTGATTTGTTGATTCTCTGTTGGTTTCACATCATGCATTCCCATCCACTCTTCCCCCTACTCATTTCTTTGCATCTGCTCTCTGCCCTTCCTACCTCTCCAGGAAAGAAAACAAAATTTAAAAGAAAAACCCAATCAAAAATCAAAAACAAAACAAAAAAAATCTTGGCAAGGAATCTGTATGGTGTTCCAGTGATTCACAGAGCATAGCCTTTAGTCCATTCATCTTTTCTTGTGAATGTTCCAGATCTCTGGCTTCTACTACATATAATTGACCCTTATTGGGATTCCTCTTGCATATGCAAATGATGCCTGTGCCATGGAGATCTTGTGGCTTTGGATCTGCAGGTCCCAGACATTCTCATGCTCCAGCAGTTCAGAGATGAAGAGGATGTTAGGGTGGGATAACTCACAGTCCTGGCTCTGGACCAGGGTGTTAGCTGGGTGAGTTAGTCTGCCATCTTTCCCTCTTCTTCACCACTGGGGCGAGCTTTCCAACACTGCTGCAGTTAGCTCACCCAATGCAGCAAGTAGAAAGGAGGGGCCAATACTCCTGCTCTCATGCCTACCATCTGGCTCATACACACTCAGACCACATAGGGCCAGCTCTACTGTCTTGCTCAGGGGAGGTGCCAGGAACACTCTCCCAATTGCTGCACTTGTTGAGTGGCAGACTGGACCCTTCTGTTATCATATCCCAGATGGCAACTCTCCCACCACCTGCAGGTGGCATTTGCGTAAGTGGGGTGAATACCTTTCCCTTATCAATTCTGACACAAGTAGATGAAGGGGGTAGAGCTCTCATAGCCCTCAGGGCCAGCTCACCTGCACTGCTGCCAACAATGTCAGATCTACTGTGCTGCTCATTGCAGGTGCAGGACTCACTCTCCTGAGTTCAGCAGTTGGGAAGGGGTGGGTCCAGATCTTCCTAGTGCTGCAGCCAGTGAAGGGTTTGCTCAACTCTGTGAATCCCTAAACTGTTCTGGGATTACAGGAAGTTTCTGAGGCTATAGGAGTGAAACACCACACATGACCAAAGATACTGGTCTTAAGAATGGGCAGTCACATTTTTATTAATAAAAATAGTCATTTTACTCAATAGGAGCTTAAAGGGACCACAATTTAAATTGTAAATATCCTCAGCAAAATAGCAAAACAACAAGAACAAGACAGAGTAAATGAAATCAAAGCCTCAAAACATAACAAAGAAAAGGAAAAACCCCAAAGCAAATAAAACCCAACAAAAAACAAAACCAAAAAATTCAGCTGAACAGATTGCTTAATTTAAAAACTAACTTAATCTTTCTGCATATTTTGTAGCACAGATCAGCTAGTATAGACACCCCTCTTTAGGGCTTTGCAAGGTGTCTTCTTCTGAGGAGGCCTTGATCCTAGGGTGGACAAAGCCATGGGTCCAAGTTGTCAGTGGCTTCTTTGACCTCCTCAGTTCTCTCAGGAGCTTCTGTGTGAGAAGGAAAGGCAATCAGTCCCAGAAGCAGCCTGGTTGGGCCATAGGCTAGAAAAATCCAGTGGCTATTCACACATAGGAAACCAAAGTCAAGAGCTCCCCAACAGGCCATGAATGCCATGGTAGCAGGGTTAAGATGCAAAGGTGTCTCACTTACCTGTGACACTTAGTGCTCCTGCTGCAGCAGCTCTGTCTGCAGGAGGCTATCTTCCTGGGCTGTGACCTGTTCTAGCTCCGATTGGAGATTTTCTGACCTAGAGAAGGAAGACAGTTAGGGAACAGGCCTGATGGGGCCTGCTATGACAGTTATTGAGCCTGAACCAGTTCTGTTCAGCTGGACAGTACAGCATGACCTTCCTTTCAGCTGAGGGCATTCCTTGCATCCTCCAAAGGAGAAGGGTCAGAGTGCACCTGGGCCTGAATTCTTTTCTCAGCTTTTAAATCTTCTAGAAGTTGAACTGAGAACTATACTGCTGGAGAAGAAAAGAACAACAGATTTCTCCAGTTGTCCATATAGACTATTTCAGAGGGGAGGGGGAACAGACACTGTAGCAATGTCTGAGTAACAGTTCAGGACAGATGTGCATGGCCTGGATTAGACACCAGGTGAATGAGAACAACCTGGGAAACTGAATGTAGATCCTCTAGAGGAGCCTACACAACACTGCAGTTTAGGCTCTGATTATTCTTACAGCACAGAACCTGCCTTGGCTCAACTCCTCAACCACTAAATCTTCTTATGACCAGAAAAATCTTTTACAGGAGACAGATGCACACTGCAGAGAGCCTATAATCAGCAGGAGTGAGCTACACGAAGATCTGCCCAAAGGTAGGAATTTCTCTTTAATGGTGATCTTCTGCGAGGAAAATAACATAGCAGGAGCACACATTTTCCTCCACAATTAACACCTTCTCCCTCCCCCCCCCGCTAGGTTTAGGAGTACATGGGGAGATTTGTGGGGAGACACGGCTGACAAGATACCAGAGAGCTCAGAAGGAAATAAGGGTTTACACAGTCCTCAGAAACACTAAGAATCAAACATAGTGTTTTCTGGTGATGTTCTTGTTGACTAGGCCAGCATAATACCCTGAGTTTTTCTCTCTCTGTCTGTGGCTGAGAGCCTTCCAGATGGTGAGAAACCCCAAAAGGATTGAAACAGGAGACCTACATGGTTCTAACTGCTCCTCCCAATATCTCCTACCTCATCTCAGAGACATTGAAGTGATGCTGCAGCTTATCTGCCAAATTCCTTTGCTGATTGACCACCTCCTTCTGCTTGAGCAGGTTCTTCAGTCTTTCATCCATGTTGTCTTCCTCCTGTTCATTAGAAGATTGTGTTCTCAGTGGATGGTTGCACACCCATAATCTCATGAACACACACAAGTACATGTATGCACACATACAAGCACATTAGAATGCAGTAACATGTTTAGTCTTCCAATTAACGCTAATACAAGGAGCACTCACCAGGGATACTATTGGGAAGATTAACTTTTGTTGGAAGGTAGAACACAGTAGGCATGAGAGATAGACAGCATAGTCATTGAAGTGCCTATTGTCACAGATAGATGGATCTCTGGGGTCCTGGCCTGTTAACTAACCCTGTTTAAGAAGTTCCCCAGGCTGTGCAGGTATGTTCCCCAGCATTGGACCACTGGATGGTAGTTCACCAGCCCACTAGTTCCAAGTTGCACCCAACGTGAGCAGCTTCCTTCAAAAGGAGCTCCCTTTACCACAGGCTGACTCACTTTGGACCCAAAACAATGTGCTCAGGAAACTAGAAAATCTCCACATCCAGGATCCAAAAGAAACAACTACTCCTTGTAAGGTGATTGTATCAGGGAGTTGTTTGAGTAACAAATGGCTGACCAAGTCAGGCCAAATAATGGCATGTATTACTTCATGCTGAACAATATTCCACAGAAGGGCTCAACCACACTGTACTTTTTCACCCATCAATGATAGACATCTGCATAGTTTCTACTTCAAGATTATGCTGAGGAGTGCTGCTACAACCCTGATGTCCCCTGGCTTCTCTGTGGACTCATGTTCTGGAATCACTGGGTCACCTGGGGATTGCAGTTCATCTTTCTGAAGATGTGTGTGTGTGTGTGTGTGTGTGTGTGTGTGTGTGTGTGTGTATGTGTGTGTGTGTGCCTCCTCACTGCACTATGCCAGCAATGTCTGAGGGTCCTCATTTCTCCCACTCCTCCATGAGGCTGGTTTAGCTCAGAATGAACAACTTTGAAGAGAAGCAGTTACTGAGTGCTGCAGACACAGCACATAGTGAGTGCTTTAGACAGTCATGATCCTAAGTGGGGAGCACTGAGACAGTCCCATTCTCATACCGCAGCATGGCTATGGGACTCCTGATGGACTGGAGAGCAGTGGGAAGCACACTGCAAGTCAGAATCTCTTAAGGAATCCTTGATTTGCCACACTGACTTCCTCCTAAACTCCATGTACCATATTCCTTTGGTTTGCTCCAAGGATTTCCCTGCAGATAAGTATCTTCCCTCTACAAATACCTGAAAACCATGAGTTACAGCAGTTTTTATGTCCTTTTGTACTAGGGAGCTAGGTGGACATGCCCAAAGTGTGCACACACAGTACTTTCTTGATAAAGTTGGTCTCCATTGTCATTAAAGATGTTTCATGAGTAAGTGAACATACAAATATGCAGAAATACACACACACACACAGGAGTTTACATACACTTGCCCATATAAACACACACACACCTATACATATAGAGTAAACATGAGCACACACACACACACACACACACACACACACACACACACACACTTTCCCCACATACACCCCCACACATGGTCATATATACATACTTAAAGGAACACTACTGTGCAAACAATACCCAGCTTTCACACACAGAGAGAGATAAACAGAAATGCACATCATACCACATACACACTATTGAACCTAGAATGGCCTTTTCTGCTGCAGTGGGAGGTAGTGGGGCTTCTATGCTGTTTACAAGGCTCTTAGACTCAGCCAGGCTCTGCTACCCTGTCTGCACTTACTTTTCCTTCTGTGAACTTTATCCATCCTGAGACTCACTGATCCCACAGGTTCCAGGTTAACCCTTCATAGTCTCTTCACTAAACCACCACAGAAGACCTTGACAGCTCAAGTGAAAGAAAGTGACCCATGGTCAACACCCAGGAAGGTTTTAACAGATTACAGTGCATATGATATAAATTCAGCCCCAATGTCACCTGCAGTGCTTTTCTGAATGCAGTACTCTGCACAGCTATGAGAGAAATCTGTCCTGAGACACAGCCATGCACAGGACCTAGTCAGCAAAACAAAGTCATCAAGGAGATGCACTGTAGGATTCCATGCTGTAAGGCAAAGAAACAAACCAGACATTTCCTGTGGTCTTAGCTCTGTGCAGTGAAAGCAAAGAAGTCTACCTTTCATTTGTAAATAGCTGTATTGTTATTTATTACAAAACACATTAATATCAAAACAACAAAAGTAAATAAATGGCAGAGAAAGCTGCTATATCCTTCCTCTCTTTCTGAGCCATTGAAACTTGTTAACAATTAGATAAGACAAAAAAGACAGAAAGTCCACCCTGGAGGACAGGAGATCCAATGAGTGCTGGCCATCCAGAAAGCCAAGACAGAAAATATCAGGTTCAGTGAAAGACCTGAGCTCAGGGGAATACAGGAGTGAACAAGACAGGACAACACTGGATTTCATTATGTAGCCTGCAGACATACCCATCGGTGTACGCTTTTATACACGACTGCATCAATCACACACAGACCACAGAAATCAGAAGTGAGCAGAAAAAAACTGAAGAAGACATCATGGTGAGGGAACAGTTGAATTTAGTCTATGCACAGACCCACAACACTGCTATGCATCCCTAAGTAGCTCCCTGCATAGCAGCCCTCCTATCATAATGGTTGTGTGATGTGTAATTGACCCATCACCCTCACTGGACTGCAACTTCTAGCGAAACAGGAGAGTTTGCTTGCCAATCATCTAGTTTCTTGAAAGAGGATTACTCTCCAGAGATACTTGTGAATGGTCACAGAAATCAACAATTGGATGGATGGTATGTGGGTGGGAGTCTGGATGGGTGGGTGGGTGGTTACATGGGTGTCTCTATGTTTATGGTGGACAGGTGGGCAGCCTTCCCCTGTTGCCTCAGCCTACCTGATGCCGCTCAGCACAGGGGACAAAGATCTCCTTAAAGATCTCCTTAAAGAGCCTCTCATGGATCTCCTTAAAGAGCCTCTTCACTTCCTCACAGGACTCTTGCAGTTCAATCTGCTCCTTCCGCAGCAATCTGTTCTTCAGTCTTGACACGTGTACATTTTTCTTCAGCTGAATCCATTCTCGTAGGACCTGGCCATGGTAGTAACTGAACCACCAACAAAAAATGGTGAGTCCCACACAGCCTCTATTTGACATCCCTACCTCCAAGTAGCACTAGCACTGAAAAGTCCCGGGTTCCCAGACAGCCCAAGAATGGAACTCTCAGTAGCCAAGCCAGCATCACTCAGAGGCAGGCCAATACCAGCGAATAATCAAATTGTATAATTCAGAGATTAATGAAATTTCAGAAAGACTCAAACTACTTCTGAAAACCCTGCCACCAAAAGGGTTCCAAAGCCTCTGAGAAAAGGGTCCAGACCCCACCTGTGTTTAATTTTCATGGTATTGGGAAAGCATCTGCACCTAGAGGACAAACACTATCTGAAGGAGAGCAGAAGTCTCAAATGGAATAAATCATATCTAGGCATCTCATGGAAACCAATTCTGTGAAGCCCCTGTCAGGCTCCAGAATCCCTGGGCTGCCAGACATCCCCTTCATGGTGCAGACCATTTGTCTAAGGGCTCCTGGGGCTGGCAGAACAATGGTGGGAGGACCTCTGTGTTTTTTACACATAGGAAAACTGAGTACAGGAAGCACAAGTCCAAAGGCCACAAGGCTGGCTGCTAGCTAAGAGGCAGTCAGGCTAGAACCAGAGCCTTCACTTTGGTTCAGGTCAAATAATGGCAGAAGCAGTCCCTCCCAAGCTACACCAGGCACTTACCTGAAGGATTTGGTCTTATCAATCAGCGCCTTGCACTTGTCCAAGGCGTCACTGATCTCCATGGGCAATTTCTGAAGGTCAGACATCACCTGCTTATGCTCCATATTGAGCATCTCAAGCTCAAAATTCAGCCTGTGGTAGGGCATGGCCCCAGGAGAAAAGAACCCCATGAACACAGGCAGCATTGATATCATGAATAAGGCTGTGTCATGGATCATCCCAGCCCAGTTGATGTCACAGCCTGGCATTTATATGCTTGGAACTCCTGGTGCCTATGAACTTCCTATCCTGTCCCCAGGCCAGAAAAGGCAGAAGTTCTAAAGAGAGGGAACTAGGACTGCTGAGTTCCCTCTGGGGGCCTAGAACTATAGATTAACTCAGTAAGAAGTTTCCAGGAGACTGTGGCACATATCTAGACCATCAGAAACCTATGATAACATTTCTCCTGCCTTTAGAACAGGGATTCTAGTTCCTGTATGCCTGTTGCAACACAGAGAACCAGAGCACACAATCAGTATTTCCAGGGAGGAGTCGCAACTTCAGGATGTCTTTATAAACTCCACAGGGGATTCCAATGTTCCCCCAAGGTGAGCATAGTGGCTAGTGGCCAGGAGGTGTGCTGCTCATAATGGGCTTCCTGGCCTCAGCAGTGCCATCACCTGGAATGTAACTGTGAGAATGTAAAATCCTCAGGCCCTGCCACAGATGCCAGACTGCCAGGAATTCATAGAAACACACACACAAACAAACACCACATGCAATCAGGATGCCCAAGAAACGCAAGGAGGTGGCATTGTCACAGAGGATAAGGAAAAAGACCAAAGGGATCAGGGATGAGTTCAGGCCTTCAAGTGACACAGTGAGATGGATGAAAGACACCAGGCACCTCCAGTTGCTGCCAGGAGCTTTCAGCACAAAATCATCTCCTGGTCAATTACAAAGATTCACCACAAATTCACAGCACCTAGCCTCTACCAAAAGCCAACACCTGTCAAGACATCTTGGAATGATGTTGAGAGCTCACACACTACTGTTCCTATCTCCAATCTGTGAGTCAGACTTCAGGCTAGGCTTTTCATTTGGAAGAAGCAGAACACCCTGTGTCCCTATCTCACTCCTACCCAGGCTCTCAGATGCACTCAGGAAAACCAATTTAGGCACAAGGACAGCCTAGAATTTCAGCCTCTTCTTCCTTAAGAAACCTGGACTTGATACTGTAGTGTCAGGATGGTCAGCAGAGCACTGGACATGATGACTACCTGTTGTTCAAATCCTTGGTACCATAATTGGCCAGGATTCCACGCAGCTCATTTTTCGCACATGTCATATGATGTAACTGAAGGGTGAGTTTCTCCAGGTTTTTCATCTGCTGCTCCTGCTCATTGAAGGTGGAGAGTTGGGGTGGTGTCTCTCCAGTAGTCCCTGCAAGTGTATAAAGACAAATGAACTTGTATTCCTGAATGGCATAGGGCCAGGACAGTTCATGCTGAGTCCCGGGATGAAACCTGAGGAAGAGAAAATACTGTGGCCGGTGAAGCTTCCAAACAGCAGGGCAGGTATCTTCAAAGTGGGGCCCCTGAGCTCTGCATCTGTCCTCAAGCACTGTGGATAATCTTGTGCATCACTCCTGATTGCAGTCTCCCTGGTCCTGGAAGTCATAAGCTAGCCCAGCCATGTAGAACTGGAAGACAGTATCAGCTCATGCCTGATGTGAGGCAGGTAAGTTCTGTTGTCCATAGAGCCTAGCAGCACCAACTCCTGATCACATGTGTGCAGGGCCAAAGCATCTGAATCCCTGAGGCCTTGGTGCATGGCCACAGGAGTTTCCCTGCCTTCCTATTGGCCTCAGATTTGGGGGAATCTGTAGGAATCCACGGAGAATTCCCTACCCAGAGAGAGTCACCTTATTAGTCAATCTGTTCCTCCTGCCCCTACTTGTCACTCAGAATGAAATGAAGGAGCTCCCAGAAATGCAGCTGCAGCCTGAACAATTAATTCATGGCTCTCCTAAACTAACCATCAGAAACTCCTGACCCTGGGACTGCTCTGTAGAAACCCAGAAAAGCAGGATAAGTTCATTGCTTCCCAGAAACTCACAGCTGCTGAGCTACACCACCAGGAGGCCAAGCTCAAGTTCACCTCCTTCAGGAAGCTCCTCATCCTCTGCTCAGAATTCAGTGTGGCTTCCCTAGAACCACTTATTTCTCCATATTTTACACTGAGATCAAACACCAGATTCCTTCTGTCTCTCCCCAGTCTCTCTCCATATTCTCCATTCTCTGTGCAAAGCAGCCTGCTCAGTCTTCCCAACATGTATGTGTGCACTGAATGAATAACCCGCAGGCATTGATGTTGCCATAGCACTGATACCATCACAGTGAATACAAAGGGCTCTCCAGGACACAATGAATGTCTAACAAAAGGACTATTAGAGTCACCTTCAACAACTCTCACTTATCTACTACCAAGCTCTTCTGCATTTCAACAAAAACCATGTTGCCCTTCCAAGGACCCTTCCCAGAAACACAATGAAAGTATGAAAGTACTTAAGCACCACCCCTGTACATATCCAGAGATATTCTCTCTCTCTCTCTCTCTCTCTCTCTCTCTCTCTCTCTCTCTCTCTCTCT
>JAOBRD020733393.1:0-14208 GCA_027575215.2 Hydrozoanthus sils
GAGAGAGAGAGAGAGAGAGAGAGAGAGAGAGAGAGAGAGAGAGAGAGAGACAGAGAGAGAGAGAGAGAGAGAGAGAGGAAAGAAGCAGGTCAGCGGTCATCGGAAGAGGCAAGAGCTACTGCAGCCAAAAGAGAAGTGGAAGAATTCTGTGGAAGCCTTATGAACCACGAGGCGTGTAGAAGATATAGGTAACAGGTAACAATGTCTCCTGCTGAAAAAGGCGCCTATTTAATTTCCAAATAAGCGCTGTACTCCCCCTCCCCTCCCTTCTCCTAAAAATATTAAAAAAAGGGACATGCAGCCTCCCTCCCCCCTTCCCCAAGAGAACAAAAATCATACAGTAAGCAAACGCCTCTCGACGTACTCTAAAGACTCTGATCTAGACTCTAGAAATACAACTCTAACTGTTTTTCGAGGGTTTATTTGTACATCAATTCAAATTAACGTTGTCTAACGCATATTGTTCGAGACTGATGAAACGTCAACACTGTCAATAAAACTTATATGAACAATATGCCTTATATATTGATCATTTTTAATGAATGATAAGTAACTCCCGGAGTACACGCCTACTTTCCAGTGTTGATTTTCAAAGAAAACGGTTAGACCTTCACGTCTTCTCGGATAAGGACATTAAATCGTAGGTCCCGGTTGGAAGACCTCAAAGGGGACCTTGAGTCCTACTGCCTGCTCTCCAATGAATCCTCGAGTCAAAATGTTATAAAACAAAACAAATACTCAGTGCCTCTGAGTGCAGCGTTGTCAGACATAATCAGTAGACTCGTAATTAGGATCACAGTCTTCACTAGTTCCACAACTACTCTCTCCACCAACATCGTCACTCGAAACTGTGCGACCAGGCCTCGGTACATCAGGAGTACGCGAAATTCCCCTAGCCTTTGCGTATCTGGCATCATCACGGTACCTTGCTAGAGCTCTCTCATCTTGCCTTGCTAAAGCATCAACATTAACCTGCTTCCCAGGTTTAATCTTCTCGTCTTGGTGCCGACTGCTAGTGGCAGCTGACGTATTTCGGTGTCTACTTCCATGCTTTACGCGCTCCTTTCTTGACCCTCTACTCATCGACTTTTTGCGCTTTGAAGTGCGATGCTTATCCTGTGATCGTTTTTTTCCTGCCGTTTCTCGAATTGAATCTCGAAACTTTTTGTTTTCAGCTTTCTTGGATATGCTCCTTAGAGTCATCGCTGAACCATCAAGACGTGTGTTCACTTGTTGCTCTTGACTGCCCTCCGCTCCTCTATTAACAAGTTCGCTATGCATATCACCCCGAACAATTCCTTGATGTCGAGGTTTTCTTTGTCGATGTTGCTTATTATTTTCGCCCTCACGTTTTCTTGCAGCTTTGTCGCCATAGTAGCCACTCACGGGGCGTGGCCCGGGTATATCTACCACCACGCTTTCAGGTCTAGTTCTATGAAAGCTAAGGTTTGGCTGCGAGGCATTCACTCTGTCATCAAAATGGCCCCTTGCAAGTGTTACCTCGCTTATGCTTTGTTTAACACCGCCTCTAGAGGCTGGTTGTTCGTCAAGATATTGAACCCTTGCTGTTGATCCGCTTATAAAGTGTTCATTTCGAAGATCAATTTCTGAACTTTCTGAAGCACTAGCGGTGTATCCGTTTTTAGAAGTGGAGCGAAATGTATCTGTATCTAGTTGTTTCTCTATATCAAGAGAAACACTTTTTTGTAGTCTCTGAGAACCCGCATTGAAAGCATTTGGGTCTACTATCGAATTTTCAGAGAACGCCCGATTACCAGATGGTCTGATGTTTTCACCAGTTTTAAAACCTCTATTTGAAAAACCGCTCATTCTTTCATTTCCTCCCGATACAGAAGTACTTTGTAAGCGTCCAATCCTTTGAGGATGGAGTACAACTGGAGCATTAAGGTCAACTGAGCTATATCTGTTGTCTTGGTTGTCATGGAAACCAGATCGAGTTTCTACTGAAGCAGTTAATGGTGAAGCTACCTTTAGCGAGATCTTAGATAAATCAGACGATCCCCGAGTGTTGGATACGTTATATGGTTCTCTCGCTTCACTGAATGAATTCACAAAGCCTGCACTACCAGGATCATTATTGGTACAAAGATACAGTCTTTCAATGTCTTCTTCGGTAAGTGGTAGTGTTGATGATGATTCATAAGGTGACGTTGGGGTCCTTCTAACATCTGCACTTTTGTTACATCTTGGAATTCCAACATTGGTTCTGTATTGCAAATACTCTTTATCAGCAAAACCACCGATTGATTCTGGTGTTGACTTGCTGTGATTCTGAGGAGCGAAACTATGGTCCACTGAGTTGGGAACTGTTCCTATAGAAAGTGCGCGCTTGAGTTCCTCGAACTCTTCTCTTGATATGAAGTTTTTGCTGCTTACATCTTGTGCTTCCCCAGTTTGCGTACCAATTGTACTAACAGAAACTGCTTTTCTAGCAAAGAACATGTCGGCCGGGAACTCATTGTCGCAATCAAAATAAACAGAGTCGTTATCCTCATTTAACGAAACCACAGAAACTCTAACATCGTCTGGTCCTTGTGCCATGTTGGCATTTTTGTTCTTTTTTACCATTCTTACAACTTTAACAACAAGACCAACTACTTTTTTTACTGCGCTAGCTGGGTCCTTTGACGCATCGCCAGCTCCGGACGTCAAAGACCCGGCCATTGCCGCTATTCCGGCCGTTGCATCAGTGCCGCCAATATTTCCAGGTGCTGGTTGGGTTCCTTTTGATGCAGCATCCCCGGCTCCTGCAGCAGAAGCAGGAGTGTTGCCGGGTTGAGCGGAAGCCGGAGCTTGTTTCTTACCTTTGTTTGCAACTCGAGCAGCCAGCCGAACAAGACGAATACCTATCTGAATTATTCCCCCTGATCTCTTCTTTGCCGCTTGCACACCTTCTTTTGCCTTGTTTGTCGCAGTTTCAGCCGTAGCCGAGACATTAGCCGCCATTTTCTCGGTCTCCTCCTTTGCAACTTTGCCGATTACTTCGGTCTCCTCTTTGAGTTTCTCAACCGACTCTTCCGGTTTTATTACAATGCCGGCTGCGGAGCTAACAACATTTTCTACGGGGACAATATTTTGTGTTGTGCTCAAAAGCGCTTGCGAAGCACCTGCTGTACTGGATAAAACACCTGTTGTGGTCGCTGCAGCTACTCCTTGAATAGCTATTGCTTCGTTTTTAAGCTTTTCAACAGCTATAGGAGTAGAGCCCAATGTCTGAAGGCTTTGCTGGCCGGCATTCACGAGTGTTTCATTAACCACTGTTGATACTTGCACAACACCCTGAGCCGTCGATGTAATTCCTTGTCCAACAGCTGCAACTTCTCCCCGAACAATATCCACACTTTCATTCTTTATGTCTTCGAAAGTAACTTCTTTTGGAGCTGCACCACTCTGTTTTGAAATCCCAGATTGTTCATTCGCCATTTTTGTCTCGGTTCCTTCGTTTGTCAGTGCAGCTTCTTGTGTGTTTGCTGCTGCTTGCTGCTCGTTGACTTCGGGGTCCTTCTCTTCCTCCTGGTTCTTGCTCAAAGACCGCTTAAGTTTCATGGCTACAGTTGCTGTCATGACAACAAGTCCGATCACCCTCCTAACTGTGCTTTGTGGATGAGGGCCGTCAGGGGGGCCATTTTCTTCCTCTCCCTCTTCCCCTCCTTCTCCACCTTTGAAATAGTAATCAAGTTTGTATAAAAATCATTAAAAATTTTATTGCTATGCGATTTTTGTGAATATTTAAACAATCTGGGACTGCACGCTTTGAGAAGATCAACCAAAACGTATTCCAAATATAACAAGACTTTATTTGTTAAAAAGCGAGGTTGACACTTTCTTCCTCAAAACAAATTTCACTTGCCTCGATATCTATGGTCGGCGGTCTTTTATCAACTTAACTTTTTGAGTTTTTGGATTTGTTGAGTATGTCAGCAGTTGTGAAATTGAATCCGAAAATTTTTTGTTTGTTTGTTTATGTCATGTTGTCTTACAACTTTATCATTTCTCATGACTTGCATTAGTTGAAATAATTTTCGCGGTCGAAATGCGGTGGAATTAATACTATTGCGAGAGAAAGTTCTGTTGTTGAAAAACATGGCAAGCCGACTAGCTCGTGGTACTTGTATAAAAACAAATCACAGTTTTTTTGGTTTTCAGTAAATAAATTATCACCCACGTTTTGGTGTGTGTACGTATAACACTAACGAAATGAAAGATGATTTTTTCATAATAAGATTGAAAAAATTTTTCAAGAGATTGAACCCCCTGTTAGTCATCTGGAAATTATAGTATGTTCCAGTGTCCGAGTTTGTGCAAATTTCACATTTTATTGACTATAAGCTTTTTGTTGATTGCAGCAATTAGATTAATTAATAATATAGATTTGATACAATAACCGCACCGATTGGTCAATGAAACCCATGTTTTATCAGAGTATATAAAACATAAGAACATCATGCTTTTGTTAGAGTTCGCGAAAAAACGTTTTCAATGACAAAATTCGCGACTCAATTCTCTGCGAAGTAGCAGAAAATTTTAAAGGCGTCATTAAAGTTTTGTTGAGCTATCATTTGTCGATCTGTCTGCTTTTTTTGTCTATTTGCGGTGTCTAGATTAGAATCGATGTTATAATATAAAGCAAAATGAAGCGATTCTGTTTTTGACATTTCCCGAGCTGGTTCTCAATACCCATCGTATCACTGTCGAATACACAGCTAACACAAAGTTTAAGGATAAACTAGTTTAAATACGGCTTACACAGAATGACCAGGTGCTCTTGCAAAATTAAAATAGATTACTTGATTCTTTCAACTTTTTGTCGATTACCACACATTTATACAATTGAGCATTTGACATAAAAGATCTATGATACAAAAAAGGTTTCATCAAGTTAGAGTTTGATTTATTTACCCTCTCCATTTTCTTGGCTTTTCTCCTCTCCCTCACCCTTTTTCCCTTCTCCTTCTTCATCCATTCCTTCCTCCAAACCTTCAGCAACATCTTCGACAACGTCCACAACATCCTCTAACATGTCCAGTGCTTTGCAAAGCCCGCTGTCGTCGTCCTCTCGCTTCCCTTTTCGTTTCTTGGCTCCAAACAAGAACACGGAGAATGTCACCACAAAGGAAAAGGAAGGAAAGAAAGCCATTTTCCATCCCGCAACACCAAACATTCCCAAAACGTCTTTGACAAGTCCCATAGTAGAGTCAATCACAGCTAGAAACGTGACAATTTCGAACATAAACTTATCAATATAATCAGCAAAGTCCTCTATAATCTGCAATAGCTCTTCGGTAACCGTAAGTTGGCGCTCGTCCGGCACTTCTTCTTGCAACTCGTCCGCCATGTTTGTCGATGACAAAGTTTTTACAGTTCACGGTCAACCTAAATTCCCGCCTAAATTCAGCAACCAAAGTTTAAAGAGTAGTTTATCTAATTTCAATAGTAGTTCGATGTTTACTATTCCAGATTTATTGTTGCTTTGTGTTTTTTAATAGGATTGAGCAACCCACAAACCGCACACCTGTTGCTTGCGTTGAATCAAGTTTTAACATGTCGTGACATAAAAACCACGACGCTTGAAAAAACGACGCTTAAAAAATTGCGTATTTAGTTTTGCAGCTGTAAAACGTCTGTGTGACCCGGGGTCTTTTTGCCCTTTCTCTTGCTGAAAGAAAACAATTTATCAGAAGAGGATTTAAAGTTTTGTAATATAAGTCCCTGAATGTAACGGCCGAAGAAAAGACAAACAAGAAGAACTTCAAGACAGTCAAAACGATTGACGCATACTACTACGGTGTGAATCAAATTTTGTATCATTCGACTTTTTGGAAAAACCATAAAATGAATGACATTTTGTTAAATGTTATGTTTTCTAAAGGATGTACGTTTGCATCCTGAAAAGGTATCGCTTTCTTTTCAATTCTTGCCGAATTTGCTAAAGGAGACTGTTTGATTCAATTTTTGAATTAGAATTCAAGCTAGCTAGGTCATTAAATTTGGAGTTGTTTCTGATATCTGTTGATCTTTATAAACTTGTGCGATTTATTAAACTTCATTAAACAATTAGAAAAACATATTCGGTTTCCTCAAGTACAGAAACAAATTTTGTACAAAAACTGAAAATATCACGGATTAATGGATTTATTACGAGAAATAAATAAGCACACTGACAATAGTATTTATTATAAATACACTCTTTTTTACAGAACGTTTTTATAAGAACGTTAGGCTGAAATCGGCCAAAATTTGAGAACATGTTAAGAACGCAGTTGAGGCGAGGAATGCGGCCAAGTTATATTAAGCCACAAAATCATGGTTTACTTTAATAATTTGGTTTTCTTTATAGTTTTAGCTTTGTCTTAGCTAATAACCGGAACGTTTATGCCGTTGATTAAAAGAGAAAATGTGTGCACGCTTCAGTTTTTATACATAACCTGTAAACTTTCCGAGTCCAGTTGTCTTTATAGAACTTTTGGCCAGTCGGCACGATCTCTATCTCCGAGCACAACACCCTGCATTGCCAGATGGGTTTCACGGGCCGATCTTTACTTTAAAAAAAGTGATGGATTTATATAGCCCCCTTCCGATATGGCGCTTTACAATGACCAGCCGGCAGCCGGATGCATAAATGCGTTCCATTTATGGAAAAGCGGGAAAGAATTAAGTTCACCCAAATATTCAACCCTCGACCAAGCCAAGGATCGAAACGGGCATCAACCCTGAGAATATAGGAATATGCTCTTTCGGCCCACAAAAATTAGTCAATTTTGGCCAGTATTGTCTTCTTCAGAGATTAGCGAGCAATAGCAACTTCAGCGTTTTTTCACCTTTATGTCATCAATTCTCAGAAAAGCATCTTTCCAACCAGTAAACACAATAATGTCACTTTTTTGCAGCTTTCTTTTTATTTCTTTGTTCGATGTTATTTACCGCTAAAATATTGTCTTTCGTCACAAACGTTATGACTGCATGAATATTTGGACTTTCGACAACACTGATAAAAATCATGCATTTCAGACTATTGGCGAGTGATCATACTATCGCTCGCGAGCTTACATTTTTTCCATGTGGAGAGTGAAAAGAAGTTTTCACTTCAACAACGCCGTAAGCTTTTGCTGGCTTGACGGTCGCTCAAATGCCTGTCTAAACTATAACTACGATCGTTTGAATACTTCTTATTATGTAGTCACTGGAAACTTGGGAGTGTTTCACTCTGAGCAACTCTCTTGGTATAATATTCTCTCGTAAGAAATTGTTCAGTGCCTAATTTACTCAGGAAGAGCGAGTAAGAATCGCAATTTGCAAGTGATTTTCAATCAAATTTCTAAAATTCTGACGCGATAAAAATCTATATTTTTATATTGTATAACTATTTCTTGGTCACACTTAAATTCTAGTAAAATATTTTTTGCGATTTTTTTCTAGAAAAATATTCTATTAAAAACTTCCTTTATCTAATTTCTTTATGCTTTAACTTCTCTCGCTACTTCTGCAAGTAATAGCACGTTCGTTAGAAGTTTACTCCCCTCCATTCCCCTTTTCACTGAAAATGAATGAAAAATGTTTATCCATCCAGTGTGTAAGGTTAACAAAATAAAAAAAACAAATCACTTACTGGAAATAAAAATTCTCACCATTAAATATATAATTATAACGCTAAAATTGTTTTGTTAAAAACAAAAAATTTTGACTTAAAACAAGTCATCATCAGGAAATGATCTGTTGATGATTTTAAGTCGAAAATGTCGGATTTTAACTTTTCTCAAAAAAAAGTTAGCCTCTTAATTATTTTTATCAGTTTTGGCGAGTATTATATGACAAACATAATCATCATATTATTGTTATAGTCAATAGCAATAATTTTCAATGTCTTGATCATTCGTCATCATCGCCGTCCTCATCACTAGAGCCGCCCTTTATCTCAGTAGGTGAGCTGTACATTGAGTAAATATCACAGTCGCTAATGTCGAGCTCGCCTTGCATGCTCGTGTTGAGCGACTCGATTTCATTCTGTGACACACTCCGTGTTTCAACTACCTGCTCTTCTTGTCCGTCAGCGCGTACGGTCACACTTCGCCAGCACTCCTAATAAAGACAAACAAAGTTCGATCTCTTTCACATATTTAATTTATATTAGTGTTTTATTTTCTTCGATATTGTTTATTCTGCTACATTTCCTTCTCAAGTTCAAGCAGAACCAATAATTTAGATTTCTTAATTCATTTTGCGTCTAAACTACACATTTCCCTTTCCTCGAAAGTTGTCTGGTTCTCTTTTTTTTTTTCGTTCCGCTAGTATAAAAAGCCATCTATTGAAAAAAATACCTTCGCTTCCCCTTTTCGCTAGCCCTAAGGTTATTTGGGGGAACCTGCTCTCAAGAAATAATAAAAAAAACCCGATTGTGTAAATAGATAAGAAATGCAAAACAAGAAAAGTACAAATGAAATATAAAGTAAAAAGTAAAGTGGTGCATTTATATAGCGCCCTTTCCATATCAATGCTCAAAGGCACTTTACAATGATCAGTTTACCCCCAGCGGACCGGAAGCATATATTAATAGGCGTAATTGACAGCCGTTTCAAAGCGGTATGTATGCTCGAGTACTCGTTTTACTAAGCCCGGAAGGTTGGAAAGCTGAGTGACCTTTAATAGCGGGAAAGAAGGTCGCCCAAATATTCAACCCTCGATCTGGCCGGGAATCGAATCGGGGACCTCAGGATTGATATAAAGGAGCAACAAAGGACTCAACCAATCTTTAGCAAACTGTTTAAACCCCATGAACTGTTTTAAAGATGTAGTTAAAGGCAGCCGGAGTCATGCACACACTATCATTGCCAGGAACTTTAAAGTACCTATGACATGAAACGTTCTGTTATCTCAGTGGATAAACCTTGCTAAATGAAGCATAATTTGGTCAAAATCTCGACTCTCTGGTTCTCGAGATGTTAGCATAAAATTTGCCTGAACCCGCAGTGACGTCATCACTTGAATACATTATCTGCTGCCAACCCATAACGTTTGGATGAATTTAAGTCAAACTTGGACTGGTGATGTATCTTGATGTTTTTCTCGAGTTTGGTTTAAATTCACCCAAAAGTTAAGGATTTGCAGCATATTTAAAAAGATTGAAAATTTGCCTTTACGCGCAATGTCGTCATCACTTGAAAACATTTTATAAAATAAGAATCCGCGCTATAAAAGGATAGCTCCTCCCGTATATGATAATTTTCAAAATTCAAATTTTCGACCAAGCGGCGCGGTTCAACTTCTCTCTGAGCAATAGAAATAAAGCAATTCATATTCGCTAAAAGTTAAACATTCATAATCGTTTCTTCCATACAGTAGTGGTAAAAAGAAACGCAAGTGAAGTTTGTGTCGTTTTGTTCTTCGTTTAATATGAAATTTCGTTGAAATTTGGAAATTTTGTACCTTATTCAGCGAAGTTTCACAACTCCTGTAAGCTTTGCTTATTTGGGCATAACATGTGTCTCGTTAATGCTAGCATTTCTTTTTTATCGTTGTAGTATACTATGTTTCGTATAACTCAGAAGTAATTAGTTGTTCTATTCATATGTTACATGAAACAATTTTTCACATGAATAGTCCTTTTATTTCACGTCATGTCTCTTCGGAGGTTGAGTGACAACTGAAGGTGACGAGCGCCTGGTTCAGGCCCTTCTATAGCGCGGGTCTCTGTTTAAAAATGTTAATATCTCGAGAATCATAAAAGATTTCGACAAATTTTTTTCAACCCAATTCCTCATTCAGGAAGTTCTATTGACTGAGATAACAAAATATTTCATTTAACAAGCACTTTAAGTAATGATCAACAAAAGAGCAGAGCTAGGGATCGAACTGCGGAAACTTTGGCTGTTACAGTTCCCCACGGTAGTAAATTTTACTTAAACTCGACAAAAACACGAGAAAAAGTGCACTGGCATTAGAAAGCTTGAAAATGGCCGGTCACGCAACTTTTTCGGGTTTTTTTGGCGAAAAGGTCGCTTGGCCAATCGAATTTGCGAGAGAATTAAATGAAGATTTTATACGTTCGTGCTTACGTTTACCGCAGACTTCCCCTCTTTCCATATGCAACTAATTACTTAAACGAGAAATCGCGCTAAAATAACCATAACTGCGGATCTCATAATTTTGTTACATACACTTGATGGATGTTGTACTCACCGACAAACCAACCTCCCAAGCGTCCCCTGTCAGATTTCCTTCTTTAATGCCACCGCGCCATTCAACAGCATCTCGATGGCATATGCACAACTGCCGAAAAGAAAAAAGTAAGAGTTTCGGTGGAATATTGAATGAGTTAACATCTTTGTCTTTGTATTACGTCTCTCATGTTGTTTCAACCCTTCATCTGGATAGTACTGACAAACCTGATGCTTTTCAGCTAAACAAACCCTTCATTTTGGCGCGAATTTTTCTCACAAGTCAATGGAGCTGGCTGCATTTTGGCGCGAATTCTTTTAAGTATTTTAAAAGTGGCAAACTGGCATGTGACGACGTGTGATAACAACGGGCCGGGCTTATTTGTGGCGCGAATTTTTTTACTATTAAGAAGAAAAATAACATGTGACGACGTGTGATGTTAACGGGCTTAGTTTTGGCGCGAATTATTTGAACTATTAAGAGCAAACAAAAGGCATGTGACGGGCAGTGTTTGACATAAATTTTTCATACTAGACGGAGGAGTTTGATGTTTCTTGTTCTTCTTATTTGAAAAAACCTTTATCTTTGCTTTCGATTTAAAAATGGCCTTTGGAAAATTGTCTCATCATTTTGTGGTATGCACACATGCCAACTCTTAAGCCTGAGAATACAAAGAGCTTCTGCAAACGGCCTGGCTCGCAACAAGGCAACACAACCCTGCAGTTGCACAAACCTTGCAGTAACTGATTAGATACTAAACATATCCATTTAAATTAAACTCGTAATAAGAAGTTTTGTGATAGGAAGTATGATTTGGATTAAGAATAAAAGTTGCAGCAAAAGAGTTTGAAAAGAGTCAATGTATACTTGCTTTATTGCTAAAATATTATTAATTTAGTGTGTTAACTACGTCTCTCCCTCATAAAATGTTTGAACCAAATGTGATGAATGTAAATATACCTGGTTCCTTGGTCCACATGATAGTTTTGAGGCCGTGCTATGCAACTCCCGCCACGAAGTGCCTTCTGGGTAGGTGTCATTCTCTGTCACGTCAACACGATACCACAACGCACCTAGCAAATATAGACAACATAACGTCACCGCTATGAAATCAATAGACTGTAACGAAAATGTATAGAGCTTTTTTAAAAAATGACAGCCGTTTTATTATTCTTCAACAAAATACAGACAAAATGTTATTAACAAACGCTGACCGTATTTATCGCGGGCCCACACCGATAGCTTCCCTGCCGATACTTCCTCCAAATGCGAATGTTTTTTACTGATATGAAACCATCGATCTCCTAATAAGAAAAAAGTAAAGTGTTAGCAATCCGTTTAAGAAGAAACCCTTTTTTTGCTCCTATACCTTATCCTTCCAAAACCAGCCTTTTGTCAAAACCAAGAACTTAAAGGAGTCCCCCATGCAACTATATTGCCAGGCGTTAGATTCATGTACACTGAGATATCAAATACATGGAAACAGACATAATAAAGTTTTATTTGAGAGACCAAGGGCGTCATATAGTGGAGGATTCTTTTAAAGTTCTGAACATGTTGCTGAGCTCATACAGTGACCATTTACTTATTTGTTTCGAGAGATTTCTGTGAAAACTTTAAAGCTTTCATTAAGTCCTGAGATTTTGCGCATTCACGAAAATAGGTAAAATTGACTTTAATTTGGAAGTCCTTAGAAACGAAGGGGTTAATTCATGCGGTGTAAAACCAAAGTACTCGTTCTGCAACAGTTAAAAGAACAAGTCAAAAAATTATTTGCAAGTAAATGTTTCGCCACAGTCATTATTTACTGCACCTGTTTTCATGCTTGTCGAAAAGCCGGCCCTAAAGAAGGCTGTGCCATTGACAGCTACCGCCCAGACTCGACGTTTGCACCCCATGGAAATACTCTTATACGGAACATCCGTAGGGATATGTTCCCAGCCCGTACCCTGGAAAACCGTAAAACAAACAAAAGGTTAAAAGATGCATATACAGCAACATTGACTGCATATTGAAGCATGGTCTTATACAGTCAATACAGTATAACACAGCACAGCAGAGTTTAGCTTAGCATAGCACAGCAAAGCACTGCAGGGCATAATAATGGACTACTCCGTCGATCCGATGGATATTTTTTTCTGCTTTTGATGTTTGTCGACGATGACTAGTCATAGTCAGGGCAGGAAAGTTGTCCTGCCGACTGTTGTTGGTTTCTTTCTTTTTCTGCTGATCGTCATTGTTTCTTCTTTTTCGTGCAACGATGTGCGTTAAAAGATGACTGTCGTGTAACATGGTACTGGAGTCGACTTTTCACGCAATGTTTTGCTCGGCAACGCGTTGCAAGCTTTCGAAATTATTTCAAAAACTTTTAACACAAAATAACGAATTTTGAGAAAGTAGGCTCGTGTAACACGCCACGCCAACTTTTAACGTAACATCGTTACGCGAAAAGTCGCGCTAAGCGTTGGATCGTGTAGAACCACCTTTAAGTGATGCTTTTAGGGTGATCTTCAAACCTTTTGTACTGGCCACCTTGGTGTCTTAGACCCTCAACTATTTCGCAAAAGAACAAAGCTTTGAGGATTCGGCTATTTTCCATGCCCACAACATGCTTGAACCATCTAAGTTGTAAGCTTTGATACCTGTTATTTGGCATCATGCGAGGATTTTTTGTCTTTCCTTTTGATGCAACAAGATTTTCCCCAGACAATTTACATGGAAACGATCGAGTTTCCTCAGATGTGTGGAGCGACGGGTCCACGACTCAACACCATAGAGGAAGAGTAGTTATTACGGAGTTTATGATACGAGGACGGTAAAACCGTCGACAACGCGTAAGAAGACAAAAATGAATACAAAAGCCGCACAATGGAATGCACCGTGCTGGTCACCTGCTCGTGTCATCTTGAAATGTGAAATGCTCAATTTTGGAGTTCCTACGACTATTGGAGCGACCAACACAAAATTTACTCACTTTACATTTATCCTTATGAAGGAAACTTCAGTCTTTTTCTTTTTGAAAATTACAACTTAAAACAAAATTTTGGAGATCTTACGACTACATGGGAACGACCAACAGAAAATTTATTCAATCTTCTTTTATCCTTATGAAAGAAACTTCAGTCTTTTTCTGTTTATAACATAGAGGGCAAAATTACTTCGAGCTGATTGGATAACAGCGGGGGCATTTTCTTAATTCAGGGCAAAATTACTTAGCGCTAATTGTTCGCTGGTATACTTCCGAAAAATATCCGAAGATTTTCCGAAAATTTCAAAAAGTCTCAAAAATGCCTTAGAAACATTTTCCGAAGATTTTCGAAAATTTCCGAAGATTTCCGAACGTTTGTACTGTCGCAATTTGTAATAGCGTCACAATTTGTAATACCTGTCGCAATTTGTAATAGCACCCTGTCGCAATTTGTAATACCTGTCGCAATTTGTAATAGCACCCTGTCGCATTTCGTAATACCTGTCGCAATTTGTAATAGCTCATTGTCGCAATTTGTACTAACCTTTTCAAAACAATTTTAGCCATGTTCACATTCTTTCTTGGGCATTTAGGAATCTTTAGATGACTGACCATGCAGCGCAATGACTAAGTAAGTTTCTCCATATTTTGCTTTTTATTTCGTTTTCCCGGAGCTTGCAGAAGCCATATATTTTTTCATAAAATTATACAAGCAAAAACAAATACAGTTGAACACGGAACATTCTGAGGATTTTTAGTTTGCTTATTATTTCGTGGAAGGACTTTCATCTACAAATTACTTCAACCGGCTGTTTGATGTATACATAAATTCTGTTTGTGTGTGTGTGTGTGCTAAAATTTTGAATTTCCTGTAGTTAGACATATATATTAATTACAGAAAAGTTTTGACTTAACCAAACAACCATAAGTTGCAAATGTTAGAGCGGTTCTTCCTGAACAGAAACAGACAGGGAACCATGCCCTAAACTAAAAACAAAATTCAAAAAAGAAGATCAGAAGATCAGCTAATGCTCGAAAGCGTTTGTCAAAATAAATAACATAAAAAT
>JAOBRD020733499.1:0-16313 GCA_027575215.2 Hydrozoanthus sils
GCGTCATTTTTTGAGCCGTGGTGCTCGTGAACAGCGGTTTTAAACCGAAGAGCAGGAAACTCGAAACTGGAGTATTGTTACGATTGAACTGAGTCTTTGACAAACAGCAATATAAACAACATAGCATCTGGCAAAATCAACCAAATTTTTGTTGTCTTTTCTAGTCAAAACTCATTTCTCTGCAGGAATTTGCGCTAAGCTTGAACTCACTATTTATCCCAAAGAATTCCACATACATTCAGGTCCAGCGGAAGCAGTTGATCATGAGAGCTAGTCCGGCTATCATAATCGAGCGTGTGCGCTGAACGTGGTATGCAGTAAATAAAAGGCGCGCGTGTACTAGGACATTCACCAAAGGACCTTTGTCTTTTAACCTTTTATCAGTCACCTCACGTTTGCTAAAACAAGGAACTGCAGGCAATCCAATAGCTTCGCGTTTTTCAACCCTAAAAAATACCAGGCTTTTGGTTTAACACAGGTTTTCCTTTAACAACCCCTAAAAAATACCAGACTGACTATTTTAACCCCTAAAAATTACGGTTGTACCATTCTTTTATAGGGAGCACCAGCAATGCGCGCTTGATCCCTCCTCCACGCGAGAGACTTCTCTCGCGCGCGCATGGCGGAGGGATCGAGCGCGCAGTGAGAGGCGGCTTTTTAACCAGGCTAGCGAAAACGGAGCGAGGATCAGTTCCATAGGCGCAGAATTTTTCGAAAACCCACCAGAAAGAAAAGGACTTTACTGGCTGCTCATTGTTCACCGTTACTGGGGAATTTAGGCTCTATTGCTCTATTGGTTTTAAAATAGGATGCCTGTTTTCCTATATAAATATTTTTAAAAGTATAGCTTGAATGTTTACTAACTTGTTAAAAACGAAGTAAAGAACACTATGTAAAGTTAAATTAACTAGTGTAGAAGGAATCTACCAAAACAAAGTAACATTAGTACTGTTTTTTTAGTTGACCATGGCAATTCTTTCTAAATTATTTTCCGTGCTTAGGTTACCAAAAATTATGCAGAAAATTTTTAATTGAAGATTATATGTAAGTACTTTCAGGTGCCAAATAACCAGGGGGGGCAGTC
Organism: Hydrozoanthus sils; assembly: GCA_027575215.2. Lineage (NCBI taxonomy): Eukaryota > Metazoa > Cnidaria > Anthozoa > Zoantharia > Hydrozoanthidae > Hydrozoanthus > Hydrozoanthus sils. Next base: position 1,085 of record JAOBRD020733499.1, read on the forward strand.
AAAATAAACGGGGGCGTTTAATTTCTTTAAAAAAAAATTAGTAAACGGGGGAGAAAATTCTGAAAAAACAAGACCACAGAGATCAGCAAAGATATGGTAAAATTTATTGAACTCTAAACTCTAGATTCATGTTGCTCGTGTTGTGATACACAGAACACGACACTGATCAGTAAAATATTGACCAATTTGATCATTACCAGAACTTGAATAATTAACAGTGCGGGGTCCTAATAAGTAGGCCCGGGGGAGGGGTTGGTATATGGGACGTTTATTTGTAACTATATCTAATACGGTACAAAAATTAGGTTACGTTTAAAAATACAGAGATATATAAATTTAAAATATTGTAATACAGTATCCTACAATCTGGTTAAAATGTAAAAAGTTAAAAAGCCTGCTTTCGATGTATGCCATGTCTAGGAATCAAAATATTTTCTGTATAGGGTTCTTCCCCTTTGTTCAAAACAAAGTTCCAGGACTTTTCCAGGACTTTTCCAGGTAATTTCAAGATGTGCTGAAAATTTTCAAGGTCTCGATATGTAGGAGACACAGTAAGAAAAAGTCAATTCAAGCACCAAAATACGAACTTTCTTCTAGATGTTTTTTGACACATTCACACTGTTTCTTAAAGCGGCAGAAAAACTACAACAAACATACTTAAAACATGATTCTATTGGCACAAATTACACTAAGTGGAGCGCAAACTCAAAACTCAAGGATTTTTCCAGGTCCTTTTAGAAAAAAAACCCATTTGTCAAGGAATTCCAGGCCTGGAACCAAATTTTCCTTAATTCAACGATTTCCAGGTTTTCCGGGAAAACGTACGTAGGCGTACGAACCCTGTCTGTAGCAACTTTTAAAGGTACTAAGAGACTCAGCTTGCAAAGATGTTTCAGTACGCTGTTCCACAACACCACAACACTATAACAGAAGCTAATTTTCAGATAGTTAGTAGCACGAGGTTGGGGTAAAGCAATTTTGTTCTCGGTGTCCCTCAGTACAAAGTTAGTGATGCTAAATTACATTCTACCAATCTTTCTCTAAGATAGTCGGGCCCCAGACTATGGAGCGATTTGTAAACCATGGTAGCCATGCCAGCGCCACGTCGATCAACAATCTTTCTTCGTCCAAGAAACACCCGTGGATTTTCTATTAGTTTTCAAAACAACAAAAGGGTGTTGTGACTTTGTAAGGAGCTGAATCAGGAGTCAAATTAATTACTATTTGTAAATTAGCCCCTTAGTAATACTTAAACTGATAACCTACTATCGTTCTCATATCTCTTTCTGATGACGCTATTTCATCATTCACATTTTTTTGTGTTTGAAAATAATGTAAAACGCAGTTCAAAATAGGAAATTTATTGCACATTCTTGTATTTACAAACATTCTGTTCTTGTCAACTAGCTCTTCTGTAGGCGCATCAAAGATTGTAAAGCATCTGCAGAGCTTTTAATGAGGTCGCAATGTCGAATTGACTCCTCAACTGAGGAGGATTTGCGGAGTGCTTCACTAGCCCAAACAATTTTTTCTTGAAGTGCTTGGATGCCAGTGTAAATTGATTCTTGGTCAAGAGAGTTTTCTTTACCAAGATCTTGTTTTCCTGACCTCGAGTTTGTTGGGATGGTACAGGAAGCTGTCTGTCCAGGAAGGGGCACCTTGTCTTCACTTGGAACTTGAGTTGAAGTACTCACAGGTACTTGAGAATTACAAAATTGAGCAAGGTTACTTGTCAGTGAGGGTAATAAAATGTTTCAACTTATTATTTAACAATTATTCCATGAGTGTGTGATGGATATGGGATGGTAAATAGCCAAATTGTAATTAGCTATCAATCATCTCATATCCAACAATTGTGAATAGAATAATTGTTTTATCAAATTTCTTGAGTTTCTCAAACCTATCAATACTTGAAGATGGCAGTTAAAGTTTGTACAGAATCAGCTTTGGAAACTACTTTGTTTCCATATACTGTATAGTCAACTCAGTATATGAGCAGATAACCCAGATTGAATGAACCAATCAGATCACAAAAATGCAATACTTGAGGTTGAAACTTAATGATAGTGTTTATTAAAGATAAATATTTCTAGTCAAGCAGTTAAAGTGGGGGCAACTGGGAAGAGAGGATGGTGGGTATTTGACGGAAGGATGGTAAAGTGCCATGGGAGAATGGCGTCACAGGAGAGAATGGGAGGGAAGGGAAGACAGATAGGGTGGGAAGGATAAAAATGAGAATTAATGAGGTTGGGAAAGAAACAGTACAATAAAGTGGGGAAAGAAGTGATTAGGAGAGAAGAAAGCTGCTCAGTTTCTGAAGGAATGATGGTGGGAATGGAGGGAAGACAGCGAGGTATTAGAGGAAGACTGCAGGGCAGAAAGGAAAGGTATGTGGTATGGGAAGAGAACAGAGTATGGAAAAAGGAATGATGAAAGGGGATGGAAGGGAAGAAGGTGAGGCTGGATAGAAAGACTGGTAGGGTAGTGTTAACTGTAAGAGTAAAGCAGAAGGGTTAAGATAGGGGCTCCCTTTCTTCTTTTCCTGATCTCTCCACATTTGTAATCAGATGTAAATTTTGATGATGATAAACTACCAAATTAGTCTGAAAGATTTAAATATTATTTTGTTTAACACAGTAAAGGACTTACAGGGGCATAGCCAGGAGGAGGGGGCAGGGTCCTGGGATACCTGTGATCCCCCTCTTGTAAGGCTTTTTAACCAAACAACCTACAACGCCATGACAATCTGGTGAGCAACCTCACTTTGACGCAGTGTGCCCCCCCCCCTCCCCCTCCCATTGAGAAATCCTGGCAATGCCCCTGACCTTACTCACCCCTGGGTTTTGATAAATCTTTAACATCAACTTCAGTACAAGCAACACAGAACTCCTCTCTGTCTTTGAACTTTAGTAACACTGTCTGAAATTTTAAAAACAATATTTAGACTGGAAATATCTGCATGTTTCAATCAATTTGATCATTGTCAGAGAGGTCAAACTCTGACATGCTGTAATGAACCAAAGGCAAGTGTAAGAAAAACTGAGAAAGAAAAACCCAAACTGTCCCGAGCAGGAATTGAGCCCATCATACCCTGATCACATGGCAGGGGCTTTAACCACTGAGCTACTGAGGCAACTACAGAAGCAAAGAGAACAAGCCACCCAAGACAAGCCCTGGCAACTCCAGTTCCAGTCCCCCAACACTTGCCTGCAATGTTTCAACTCAATATTTTTTTAACTTCTTTTATTAGCATTTTGAATGCTCATTGAAAATAATGCAATTCACTGCCAAAATAATCAATCTGCAGCAATTTCAGCACTTGTTAATATCATACTGTTTGCTTTGTAACTGCCAAGTCAAAGCGCAGATACAAGAAACAGCTGATATTATGTTCTAAGACTAGGCGCCAGGCTGTTATTTAGCAGGCTTGAACACTGCCTGTTTCTTTTTTTGATGATACAATTCAAAATTACTCTTATCAAGTTTTGTTAAGCACAGCATTAATAAAAATGATTTCACAGAGCTACATTTCACAGTAGTTACGTATACTTCATTCAAGTTCATGTACTTATGCTAAGTATGCCACAAGAAAGTAAGGTATACAACTTGCAAATTCAAGATGAGTTATTGCTACACACTGTCATCACACATGTGCAGCGACTACACCTCATGGTAGCATATTAATAGTAACAACTTGTGTTAATGTGTAACTTAAGCTATCAGTGTTATTCGGGGGGGGGGGGGTTGGTTGGGGCTCAGTACACAGGATTTGGCAGGAACTCTGATCGGTTCCTCTATCTCAAGGGCAAACTTTGCAATTGCAATCAGCCCCAGGATGGAAAACTTGGATCAAATGAAAAGCAGAACAGTCCTGGTAGCCAGTCATGTAAAGGAATTTCGTATGAAGAAAGCTGCCACATTTTGCAAGAACTTTTGGATTTTGTTGATGTGAGAATGTACATATAAAGATATTCTGTTGAGTCTGTGCCTTTATAATTGTGACCATCACCTTGATGTGACAATTAAGAACTGTCAATAAATATGGCTTGTTTAGTTATTTTCATAGCATGCTTTTGGTATCTATCTCTAGATTGTTTCTACTATCCCGGGGAGGGGGACTCAAAGCGTAGGTTAGGGCACTTTGACACAAAATTTTATTGTCTGAGCAAAGTCCTCACAGTGTACCCCCCCCCCTTCTCCCCCCCTTATTTTTTAAAAAATAACTTACTCCACAATCTTGGCAACAGGTTCCAAGCATACAGTACCCTTTCAGTAGGTAATCTCCCATAAGATTGCTAATCTTGTCTGTCCTTTCTCGCATCTTGTTATGACTGTCCATGGCTGTTTTAGCGGCTTTTATGTGTGTTGCACACATCCAAACATAACAATCAGGTACAAAGAACACCTTGATTTACAAACTTTTATATGATTTCGATCAGCAAGGCTTTATGCTATTATATTGCTGGGTTTCCTTCCAAGCATAAGAGAGAGAAAAAGTACACCAAACTGTGTACCTTAAAAACTTGATCGTTTCGATTCTTTCGAATTTCATCCGAGTCTGTTGGTCAGCGGTTGTGCTGGAAGAAATTTTAACCAATTAAAATCGTCACTTCCTTCTCCAGCATGCTCTTGGCGCCACAACCAAATGAAGACTGCATGCACTTTTGACAACATTTCTATCATTTTGTTTGAATTTATAACGTTATATTACTTTTGAGTTGCTGACGCAATCCAAGATGACAAGCCCCTGGTCAAGTAGAATGTCTGTCTCCCGCGGGGTCGAAGGAAGTCCATTCACACCCAGACAAAAACTCAACTACAGTTCGTTCCTGAGCGACTCCATGTCTTATACAAGGTTTGACAATCTTTAAAACATTCCATTTCTTCTGAATGGTCCAATTTTTTGAAGATTCACAGATCCTAAAATTTGTAATGAGCTTGCACAATTCAAGCTCTTTTTTCATTTGAATGATTTAGCTCAACTTTAACAACCACGGAAAACGAAAGTTGAAAGTGTCGTTGTTACATAGGCTAAGGTACAGTTTTAAACGTGTGCAAAAAATTAAAAATTTCGATTTCGTCACATTTGCATGCTTCAAAATAAGACGAGGTCTTTCAGCCGTGTTGGTCTTACTGACTTCATATGCACAAATTGTATGGACTCAAGCCCATATGGGTGGGAGGGGGGTGCAATGGGTGTGCTCAACCCCGCCTCGCCACAGGCTGCAAAGGTCCACTTTTTTGTTAACTTACTATTTAAAGATGCAACACTGACAAAGTCTGTATCTTGGCAGGTTAGAGTATGCGGTCATCCTGTATATAATTTATAAGCCTGCTCATTAATTTTACTTGTTCTGCATTTCATAGTTTTTTTTCAACTTGTTCACCTACCCAGAGGATATTTGAATAAAAATTCTAGCACCCTATGCCATGTGTTGAGTTAGCAGTGATGCACTTGGCAGTTTTCTACTCTCTCACAGTGATGCAAGCCCTCTGATATTATGCGATCGTGCGATCCCGCATAATCGACCCAAAATCGCATAATGCTGCATAATTCACAAATTATCGCATAATCCCGCAGAAATCGTACTGCTAACACAATAAGAAACAAAAAAATAGCTTACTTTAAAAGATTTTCCTTATTTTTCTCAAATCCTAAACCCTTACTTTTTTCTGCTAGTAAAATATATAACTGTCGGTAAAAAATAATCATTTTCAAAATGATTTTCGTGGCGATTTTCATCACAGATTCGTTCGTACAATTATTGTTTGTTTCAACAAGCCCACACAGGCGCACAGGTCAGCGTTATGATGTTATAAATGATGATTACTTTGTGTATGCAAAACGTAGTGTACCCAGAACACCTGGCTAAATGTAAATGTCCAGGGAGGTAAGCGAAAGCAAATCGAGTGTTTTTAGGTGGTCAAAGTACATCAAGGCCAAGCGATGCAGAAAACAAAGAAGATGGTGAGGAAATGACTGCAAAAAAAAGAAAGCTCGGTGAAAAAAAATCGCAGAAACTTGTGATTTTCTAAATTTGTGGTTGTTGTATACAGCTACGGGCATTTCCAGAAAAGATCTCAGTTTTGGACTTTATATACTAACGGTAACTGTGTTTCAGTTTTCAACATACTGTGCACATAGTGATAGCCCTCTGTGGTAGTATTTTCATATCTGTTTCTCCTTCTTTGAACACACTAAAGCATAAAACTGTGGTTAGAGCCTACCTTTTGTTCCTTTATGTGCAAAACGTGTTTTTACAACCCAATAAAATTGCTTAAATATCGCATAATTTAATGGCGATAATACCTAAAAAAATCGCATAGGTTATCGCAAAATTAGCCCTAAAATGCCGCATAATTTTCCATTTTTCATCGCATAACATCGGAGGGCCTGGTGATGGGCAAAAAATGCCTAGTGTGTTATCTGCTTTATTGTTGACATGTGGTTGGTAGTTCTAAAAAGTTGCTGATTTCTACTACTGTATGTCAGAAATTAGCATTTAAATGTAGTAAAGTTTGAAGATGTTTTCTAAAAACTCCTTTATAATTTGGTAATTTTTTATACTCAACAAGACAGACTGGAAATTCATACAACCAGTTCACACTGTACCAAAAGGCCCCAGGAAATCAAGGAAGAATCTCATGTCAGTTTGCATGTCCCAATTTGCAATTGAAGTTCAAAGGTGAACTACTGTAGCATGCTTAGGTTGGAATCTAAAATTGTCTAGGTCATCCCCAGTGCAATTGTAAAATTTGAGTTCTGGCTGTGTTAATTTTTTTTGCAAAGTGTCTGACAAGCCATGTCTTGTACAGGACCCAGAGCAAGGGGGTTATAACTGCACAGGTCTTGAGAGAAACAGCTTTTCATCGTGTTGAGACATTTGGCCTTCCACTACCAGTTCAAGTTAGTGAAATTCTGGCTAACCAAGAAAGTAAGTGAAAATGTTGCCATATTTTCCAGACTTCACCTGCACCTGCACCTGCACCACAGATAACTCTGTCATGCATCCCTTAAGTACTAAGAGAAACGAAGTCAACAGATAACTTGCACTGGTATATAATCTGCACCCATATTCATTCACTTGTTAAAACGTCACAAATATCTTATATAAACATTACAAATTTTACAGTAATAGCAAATTTAAGTTGGAAATTATCACAAAACAGCAAATAATTAACCACAACATTTGTTATTGTTGATACCACTGGCTGAAAAAAAACTTACAAATGCTGACTGGATTTAGAAACAAAGTGTAGATACACTGTAAACTCTGCAGAACATTTTAATGAAAGTACTACAATTGTTGTACTATTTGTAGCCAGATCAATTTCAGAATCTAACAGGTAAGCTACACCAGTAGATTACCTGCTCCTTCTTCAATACAGGGTAATAGCAAATAGCAGCGGTTATAGTCTGGAAAATACAGTAATATTATGTCAATATTATTCTGTGTTAATTTTTTTTTCTAGAGTTGATTCCAGGACTTCTTCTTTGCCATCTTTCATGAACCAACATTCCTTATTATGTTTTTGTAGGTCCCTTGCTTAATCTTGGATAGACATTACTCCAGACATAACATCAGTATTTAAAGTGTATATATGTATCGTGTTTATGGAACTTAATGTTAGAAAGGATCTTGGAGGAGAAAAATGTTGGTTATTTCATTGAAGTAACTCTTTTGGTTGCTGAGATATCAAGGATTTTCAAATATGCAGGTTACCTAAGTTGTAAATTATGTAAAAGGGGAACCAGTGGGATAAATTGCAACACAACAGCTACTTTTATAACACATTTGTTTTTGTGTTATAATAGTTAAACAAAATTGAATTATTGTGTAAAGATTCAGGGTCATTGGTCATGTAATTAAAAAATAATTGTTGTTTTGTGATCTTTTCACTTAAATGAGTTCCCCCTATTACATCACAACTTTTGTAATTTGATATTTGAAAAAGCTTAATAACTCAGCAACCAAAAGAGTTATTTCAATGGAATAAGTGACATTTCTCTTCTTTTTCAAAATCCTTTTTCTAACAAATTAAGTTCCATAAACATGATATATACTTTTTAAATGTTTAATTTTGTATAAGAATTTTCTGAAGTATTTTTAATTCTTTTATTTTAGAAAGTCGGCATGCAAGTGTTAAAATTGATGAGTCAGGCTGGGCATGGCTGGTGTCTGGTAGGAAATTGCTAGTTTGGAGATATACACCTTCCGCTGGTTCAAAGGTCTGTCATTACTCTATTTTTAGTTACAGCAGTAGTTCAGAGTATATATATATATTATACATTTACATTGTAACATACTTACACCAGTGAAAACATACAGTCATACATATCTCACATGTGATCATGAAAAGGATCAAATTAGCCTAACCCAGAAAAAAGCATCTTCAAAATGAATGGAATTTGCATATTACTAATATTAAGCAACAAGTTATTATTAAGATTGTAAAATGATACTATTATTATAAATTTATATTATTGATATTTTCTTCTAACCTAGGGGGTTTATTGTAAGGGGCTCACCCTTCCGTCAACTGAACTACTACACAGTGCTGAGCTGGTCTGTATCTTGCCAAGCAATGTGGGTGGTGACGGGAACAGTATGAGCTCTGTTGCGATCCTGTCAGTTTCACCAGAAGGCTGGGTGAGGTATTGGCCGAACCTCGTTCATGATGGAACCACAATGGATCTGAATACTGATTTGGTGGGCATACATTGCCATTCACTTATCTCATTTCAGGTTAGCTGTGAGTTGTTTTGTGGAGGAGTAATGGGATCAAAGTTAATTCTTAGACCAAGGAAACATACCCAGACCTCCTGCAGGACTTGTGCCTTGTCATCTGTGGTTATCCTGCAGTGGTTCTGCTAATATGATGTATTTAGCTAATCATGTAATTAGTTGGTTCAGTCTTAATATGGGCCACCATGGTACAGTTGTACTGTATCATCTTGTAGCTATTGTTCTTCCTTCCATGTTTTCTTTAGACTGCTGAAAGCTCTTCAAGAAGACAAGAAACTTGTAAAAAAAGATAACATGGAAGAGAAGAACAATGGTTAGCCATTATATACATGTACAGTTAGATATGTCATATTAAAGTTGTATATTAAAGGGAATCTCTAAAATGCTCCTGTTTCCTGGAAAATGTTATTTGTACCATAAAAATGACTGTTTTTGAAGTTTTGCTTTACTGCAATATTCAATTTGCCACAACAACGATAAGAAGTCATTGTTATTGATTGAAAGTCTGATTGTCAGAAATGATGTAGATATGAGAATTTGGTGCTGCAATACTTGCTTGTGAAACACTTTCAGCTATTTTCAATCATGGTTCGTCGGTGTAGGGCTGGTGGTTGCTCAAACACTGTGAAAGGCAGATTTAGCCTGCACTTATGGCCTTCAAACTTGTGCACATAAATTATCATTTTTACATACGTCATAGGTCACGTGTATCGTCAAAGCAGAGCAACACTCCCTGTTGAGAAAAAAACAAAATTCTGCTTTTCAGTTGCAGTTTTTTAGTTTTTGAGTTTCGAGCGGCTGTTTTTGCCCATTATTTTTACCAACACAGAATGGGACAAACAACATTTTAACCATGAAATACTGATGTGACTTGGAGAGATTCCCTTTAAATATACCAGTTAGTTCAAACAAATAAGAGCACGATGTAACATTAATAACTAATGTAGAATAACTATTTTATTGTTTCTTTCATAGCCATTTGGATGTGTTTTAGCAACTACCACTAATGAACTGATGCTGTTAGTGCCATCACAGGTTTGTTGGTTATAATAAAAGTTTAATAACTTTGATGATAATAATAATAATAAAAATAGAATACAAACATTATGCTTGTGGGATCTAGTTGGTGATGATTTTTCCAACTAGATCCAACAAATGCATCGTTTCCACTCTGGTTAATGTTTTTTCTAGGAAATCAAGGAAATCTGTTTGTTAACTGTGCTATGATGATGAGGCCAAGCAAGTGCCAAACAGCTTCCACAGCTGCTAACACTCAGGCTCGAATTTTTTAGGGTTTCTTACAGGCTTCAGTTCCTTTTGACCCATTAGGCCTTTTACTGCCATTTTACTCTCTTTCTACAATAATAATTAAATGTACGTGCAACACTGCTGATGATGTAGATGAAAAGACAATCAAACCTGGCTTGCAAATAGAAAGAACTAACAGTGAACCCTAATTTAATACCTGACCAATTGTTGTTCTCTTGACCTAGTAAATTAACCATGTTCTTTGAGAAACAAACTTCATTCTTCAAAAAAGGAACTTTGTTTGCAAAAAAACAAACTGCATTCCCAAAAACAAACTGTGCTTGCCAAATTAATCCCGAACTTGTTCATGTGCTCGACCGCACGTTTATTATTCTTTGACTCATTCGTCACATTTTTTTGTCAAACAAAGAGGAATGCATTTGTGTTTGTGCTTCAAAAGGGTCAGTTTTGCATAGATTGTGATAAGTTTGACAGATGTTAATTATGAGGTTTTAGGTATACTTAAGTTGATTCATACCTTCTTATGCATCTGCGCCAGGTATACACAGTAAATCTGTTAACTGGAAAAAAAGACTGTGATGAGAGTCTTTGTTTGAGGCCATGATTCCCTGGTACAATGTAACTGAGTTACAGTAAAAGACAAATTAAATGATCTTTAAATGACCCAAAAAGGTTGCTTGCTCTTTACAGAAAGTCAATGCAACTTAAGGTTAGTTTTATTTGGTTTCTGAAATTTTTTTGGGGGGGAGAGGGGGGTTATTTGACACCCCCTCCCTCTCGAGCCTGTTCAAATGTTGGAAGGAAAATGGTATGATATTATTGTTTATTCTTAAAACTGTTACACAGCCACTGTCAGAAAATGTTCAGAAGAAGAAGAAGATGGTAAACTATACTTTAATACTTCATTCAAACTTTGGCAGTTCTAGATGATTAGAATAATTTAGTTAAGAAAAAGAAACTTACTGGTTGCCTGGAAATACTGTAAAGGCTTAAACAAGCCAAACCAGAATTCTACATGTATTTACACTGAATAGAAATTAAGATCGGGGGGGGGGGGAAAGATTACAAATAGTTGAGACAAAATTAATAAAATGTAAACAGCAACATAAGAAAACAAAACAAAAAAAGCAAGAAGGATTGCAATTATAATTGTTAGTAATATCAGGAAGATGTGGTCAAAATAAATGGGTTTATAATTATTGTGCTATAAAATTTGTAGCTTTGCTAGTAGCTCTTGCTCAATTATTTTATAGACCCCTGTTATAGTATTTTTGAATGCTTCTGGTTGCTTTTCTTCTACTGTAGAAGTCAATCAGCTGTCACCCTCTCAAGGGATCAACTGGTGTACTCACAAGTATAGGACAAAGAATGACTTCCTTGTTTTTTGGCTCTAACCCTGGGCAGCAGGTTTCAGTAAGTGTTGCTTTCAGCTTTTTGAAACATTGACAGCCTTTGAATTAAACTTCCCTAATAAAGAATCTGAAGTTATATAATATGTTATTGTTCTAGGATTGAATTCTATTCCGATAATTTTGCCACAAGCAACAAAGTTCATGTTAACCCATCTACTATTCCTGATGGGTTGTGACATGTGACTGACAGCTCAAACAAAAACTGACTAATGGGTATCTTGCGTTTCCTGAGGAACGGAAAATTCCTGAACAGATTTGAAGTATGCAAAGGTGACGGTATCTTCCTTCTGCTCTTCATCCCTCTTCCCTTTTGCCCCCAATCAGGTGTCCACTTCTCTTCCTTGGCTCCCATTTGATAAACACACTTGGATTTTTGATCTCCCAGCAAAGGAGGAGACTGTTTTGCTGTCTAGTTTGAAAATGGTTATAACATATTTTGTTGTTAGAATGTATGATTTTATTTCTTCGTTTTCTAGTTAAGTTCAAATTTAAGTGAAGGTGAATGAGCTTTATAGTTTTGATTTTCAACTTCAAAATAATTTTTTTTATTTATTCTCGAGTTTGATTAAGTGTCAATGTTTTCCTTCCTACAACATGTTTTTGTCAACCATCATCTAAATTCTCCTTATAGCATCAATAGAAAAGAAGCTGATCAGTGTTAAAATAGTTAACTGCCTTTATTGATAGTAAAACAAATGTTTTGTTCAAATTAATTATTTTTTCAACCTACAGCCTTATCATAAAGTCATTGCAAGTTCAGGACTGCAAGAAAAATCAAGGTAGCTATCAACATCTAACATGACATGACACATTCAAGAAATTTGGTAATGAGAAAATGAGAATTGATCACAAAAAGTAAATGACTGAAGATGAAAAGAATAATTCACTGACTAACTTGTTCCATGTAAGGTATGTCAGGGCTCGAAATAATGGCCGGTCATAGGACGGTGTCTGGTCAGAATTGAGCATTGTCTGGACGGATCTGTGAGTTACCGGACAACATTTGCACTTTAAAAGGAAATTCAATTTTGAGACATTGACAATCATGATAGAAATTATTCAATCTTATCATGTTCCCGAAAAAAATAATGTAAAACTAGACAGACTTTTTGTTGAGACAAGTGCAAAATTTGCGTTTGTCAGTCATGACCATCAATCAGTGCAGAAAGGTTTACAGATCTTGTAACTTGCAAAATGTAGTCTCTATTGCAACTACTTGAGATGAGTTAAATTTGTCCGGCCAAAAACGTGTATGTCCGAGCAAAATCATGTTTTACCAAATACAACTGGGACTGAAAGGGTTAACCACTCTAGAAGGGAGAATTTACCAATTACAAGTGAGACTGAAAGGGTTAACCACTCAAGTTGGAATAACTTACCAATAGAACTGGGAATGAAAGGGTTAACCACTTTGGACTAAAGTTATAGCAATACAGTTGGGACTGAACGGTTAACCATTTAGATGGAAGGATTTACAGCAAACTTTGGGCAGAACTGTCAGTAGTATGAGGCAAGACCTAGAAACTTTTTCACCTCTGTCTTGTTTTTTGGCACCGGCCGCTCTTTCACTTTCTCAATTTTGGCAGGACCAGTTTTGATACCCTGGTTAGTCATTGCATGATCTAGGTATGCAACTTTTTTCAAAATAAGACGCATATGGTTTAAGTTAAGTTCTGCAGAGGAAAATCGTAAGAAAACTTCATCCAGGTGATCCAATTCTTCTTGAAATGTTTTTACCCACACCACAACATCATTATGATGAATAAGGCAATTTTCTAGTCATAACCCTTTAAACACAGGTTCCATCAGCCTTCAAAGATCGATGGTGCTGAAGTAAGACCAAAAGGCATTGTATTCCACTTGTACAAACCAGAGGTTGTAACAAAAGCTGCTTTGTCGCTACTCTTAGGATCCATCGGAACCTGACAGTAAATACTGGCTAGGTCCAGGGTGGAAAACCATCTAGGTCCTCCTAGAGCCTTCAGGGAGTTGTCAATGTGCGGAGGTCGTCAATGCACATGAAGCTGCACTGACTGCCCTATAGTCAACACATAGTCTTTGACTGCCGCATTTCTTGGTCCTTTTAACTATAGGGGAGCCCGAGGTGCTGTTTGATTCGTTGGTAGCATGCTCTAGTGATTCCTCACTTTGTCTGTCTATTTCTGCCTGCTTACATGGTGATGTTTGACCAGGGCATCGTTTTGATGGGCTTTGTAGTTCCTGTGTCTATCTTATGCATAATAGAATTTGTCCTCAGAGAGCGCAAATGCAAATGCGAGTTTACATAATAGTTCTGCTACTTTTTTACTCTCTTCTTTTGTCGAACCTTTAAAATTTTTTTTATCTCAAAACATTGGATTCTGGCTACAATAGTCACATTGTTATATAACTTTAATCAATGAATATTTCCATTGAAATTTAGAATAAAATTTCTTACTTTTTTAATTGAAATGAAACTTTTCAAACTGATATTTACACAACTGACTGTTGTTACATAACAGGTTACCAGTCCCTGGCCTTCTTGGTCAAAATTTACATTCAAATATTTTTTTGAATAATAACATACTTAGATGTGGAAATTTTCTTTGGTTATTTATATTTTGAGTTCATAGATGACAACAGTTTTAATCTAAAAAGTAAGAATTTAAGCTTTATCGGGACTTTAAGCTCCTATGAATCTAAATCAATTTTCCGCAGCTTTCATTCTCTAGCATTGCTCTACTTTACTGAGTTATGTGTTAGATGTAGGGCAAGGACTAATGCTTTTTCCAAACTTTTGGGTTTAGAACACCTTTATTATAATCTTTCTTTCTCACTTAAAGCATTGATAAAATGTTTCCATTACTTTTTGATGGTCAGTTCTTTAATGGATGTTCTGGACGTAAAAAAGGACTTTAGTTTGGTCAGAATCTGATTGGGCAGTTAGTTTTCAGTTGTTCTTTTTGCTCAAAACCCACTTGGATTCCATCTGGGACCCAACTCTTAACTAATTTTAGGAAGCCTGCTGCATTGGCTTTTTAGAGTGAGCATCTAAAAACAAAAGTATAGACTCCAAGCTAATTTTGCATGGCAGTGGTGTTTTAATCGAAGGGCCTACAAGTGGCTAAGACTTTTACAGTGCCCCAGTTTCTGGTGAAGCTAATAAAAAAAGGACAAAAGTAAGCAAAGGAAATACACCAGGATTTGCAAAATATTATGATTTTTTAATAATTGGGTTCGGTGCAGTGGACAGTAACATAAATTTTGTGCTCATCTGTTTTGTGTAAAGTACAATTTTTGTTTAAGTCAGAAAGTGATGTACAAGAATTTCTTTCGAACCTAATTTTCTGTGATATTTTGTAGGAATCTCTATGTGCTCAATTGTAACCAGTTATTCAAATGGGAAATAAGTTACAGTGGAGGAAAAGCAATCCAAGATAAGGTAAAGCAATCTTTATTGTTTTGACTGAGAAACTAGTAGAATTAGGCAATTTATGAGATTTCATGTTAGAAAGTACTAATTACATAATACTTGTTCCTGACAGTGTTGCTGCCTTGCCTCAATGTTACTGATGTCATGGCACATGTACTGTATATGTATGGGTGTGTGCTTTGAGCTAACTCTCTTCTATCCACCACATGTGTACATGGGTGTGCGCTTTGACTCTAATCCTGTACTGTCCACGTACCTGTGTGCCTTGAGCTAACCCTGTACCGTTCACCACTTGTGTATGGGTGTTGCATCGAGCCTAACCCTTTACTGTCCACCACAAGTGTATGGGTGTTGCATTGAGCCTAACCCTTTACTGTCCACCAAAAGTG
>JAOBRD020733499.1:16413-31155 GCA_027575215.2 Hydrozoanthus sils
ACTGTCCACCACAAGTGTATGGGTGTTGCATTGAGCCTAACCCTTTACTGTCCACCAAAAGTGTATGGGTGTTGCATCGAGCCTAACCCTTTACTGTCCACCAAAAGTGTATGGGTGTTGCATTGAGCCTAACCCTGTACTATCTGCATAGCTTGTGTTTCAGTGTGAGCTTGAGGATAAGTTCAAGAACTCCTCAGTGGAAGCATTATTGCAAGAAAAAAAGGTAAATTTACTAGTGTGTTTAAGATAAGCTACACTGCTATACTGCATGTTTACTAAGCACCTAGTGTTTCAGTTTCTAATGATTGGTCTTAATACACTTTTTGCTGTTCATTTACGCAAAATAGACATTCATTTATGTCAACAGTTGAAACTATACGGCAAATGGACATTCATCAGCACTTTCATAAACTTCATTAATGCAATTGAACTTTCAATAATGCAATTTGCATTGTACCGACATTCAATAGCATCAACGGACAAACAGTTGCACCTTTGGACAGTCAAAGGTAATTCATAACGCAAAATCAAATTTTACCGTCATGGTTGGCTATTTGCGAGGTTAATTGAAATATCAAAGACTTGACCATTGGTGCTACTTATAAGAGATTAAACTAACAGTTTCTGAAAAAGTAGTTTGCAGAAAAACCGTAGTTTAATTTTTGATCCGTTCTTACTAGTTGGGGAGTTTTTAGTTTAAGTACATGCAGCCAGTGTTGGTGTAAGTACACTTTACATGTTCTGATATTTTTTTATCTATGTAACAGATCCCAGTCTCAAGTGTAGAGGAAGTAGATATTTGGTGTTTGGACATCGACAGGTTGAGGTACTGTAACCTATTTTAGCTGCATTTTTTACGGGGATGACATTGTTAAATAAAGCTTAAAATGTATGTTATATAATATTGGATGTCTAAAGGCATCTAGTGCGTTTTTCAAAATGGGATGTAACTTTTAGTTTGTATAAACATTCCTTAAATATATTTTTTGTCATTTTAAAGCTTGTTTTCTTTATTAAATTTATTCATTGTTTCTTAGAGTACTTACCGAGAATCAATTCACTCATAAAAGCAGATAAACTTAGTCGAAAGGAATAATTTGCAAATGATTATACAACCTTCAGCCTACTTCGTGTTTTATCATGATTTTACATGTACAGTATCAGATCCAAATGTAACAAGTAAAAAGGACAGTTGGTGCCATACGTATAATGTATTGAGTAATGTTACACAAGAGCCAGTGGGTTAGCTGCTTGGAGAATAAAGAATAAATGTGCTGAAAAATGATTTAATAATGTGTCAGTAGATCAAGTTTCTGTAGCTCTCGTTTTTTTCTTTTTCTCTTGTTTTAGTGGTGGATTAATTGCTATCCTGACTGGTATTGCAATAAAAGGACCATCTACCTCGCAGCTTTTCTTCGTTATTGGTATGCTTACGCTTAAATGACCTTGTGCTCTTCATGACTTCCATAATACAATGCATTCCTAGTTATTTGATAAGTAAAGTTTTGCTTAGGCAAAGTGTAGTGAACGCTAATTTAAAAAAGTAAGTTGACGTTTCGGTGTCTCCATAACACCATTACATTAATTTAAACCACTTAGTCTTGAAAATGGTGTTATGGAGACGTCAAAACGTTGACTTATTATTTTAGTATTCTTATATTTTAGTATTCTTATATTTTAATGTTGGAGTTCCAATTTTGATCTCGATTATCCCAGCTGGAGACGTACAAAAATGACTTCCAGTATTTTATGCAGAAGAAGTTAAGCTCCACAAAAAATAACATTTAGCAACAAAGTTAAGTTGTTGATTTTCATTTGGGATTTTTCGTGGCTTTTGAAAGAGTTGTTTAATGATCTTCAGATCTAGATTTTACTTTAATTTTTGAAGTTTTAATTTGCTGTTGAAATATATGTTTCAAGAAAATAGGTGTGAGTGGTTTACACGGCTTTTAAGAGTTTCTGAGAGGAATACGAATTTGTTACTACAATACTTTGGAGGAATTCTTGTTGAAAAAATTTATACCTGAGAAAGCTTGAGCAAAACAATTTTATGAAACAATAAGAACATTGAGCAGTTTACAGTTTGTCACAATTTAGTCAAAGATAACAGACCAAGACGTTGTTACTCTAATCTACTGCTGTTCATCTACATTCACCTGAAGAAGACCAGTAGATTGAAGTCAAAATGTCTTAATTTTGCCTTTTTCCTTAGAGCATTGGGTCAAAGAAGTTTCTTCTGCAATTTTCTAGATAGTACTCGTCAATAATCATCAGCAGATGAAAATCAATAAATTTCTGTCGAATTGTCATAGTCTAGAATGTTTGTCTCAGTATTGAATAGAATGAATGTTTAGCTGTTACTTTTACGATATTATTTGATCAAAGATTTTATTTCTACTCTAACCATCTAGTACTCAACATTAATCACCTAATGAGAATCAATAGATTACAGTCGAATTGTCACAGTCTCATGTTTAGCACGTTTGTCTCAATATTGGATACAATGAATGTTTAGCTGTTACTTTAACGATATTATTCGATCAAAGATTTTATTTCTACTCTAACCATCTAGTACTCAACATTAATCACCTAATGAGAATCAATAAATTACAGTCGAATTGTCACAGTCTCATGTTTAGCACGTTCGTCTCAATATTGGATACAAAGAATGTTTAGCTGTTACTTTTACGATATTATTTGATCAAAGATGTGTCTACTCTAACCATCTAGTTCTCAACATTAATCACCTAATGAGAATCAATAGATTATAGTCGAATTGTCATAGCCTCATGTTTAGCGTATCGTCTCAATATTGGATACAATGAATGTTTAGCTGTTACTTTTACGATATTATTTGATCAAAGATATTTCTACTCCAACCATCTAGTACGCAACATTAATCACCTAATGAGAATCAATAGATTACAGTCGAATTGTCACAGTCTCATGTTTAGCGTATCGTCTCAATATTGGATACAATGAATGTTTAGCTGTTACTTTTACGATATTATTTGATCAAAGATATTTCTACTCCAACCATCTAGTACTCAACATTAATCACCTAATGAGAATCAATAGATTACAGTCGAATTGTCACAGTCTCATGTTTAGCACGTTCGTCTCAATATTGGATACAAAGAATGTTTAGCTGTTACTTTTACGATATTATTTGATCAAAGATATTTCTACTCCAACCATCTAGTACTCAACATTAATCACCTAATGAGAATAAATAGATTACAGTCGAATTGTCACAGTCTCATGTTTAGCACGTTTGTCTCAATATTGGATATAATGAGTGTTTAGCAGTTAGTCTTACAATAATTATTTATTAGACCAAAGAAGTGTACAGCAACAGTCTTCTGATGAAGACCAGTAGATTGCAGGCGAATTGTCACAGTCTCATGTTTAGCACGTTTCTACTGTAATTTTCTAGTCTTCAGGAAAACAGTCACCTGATGAAGACCAGCAGATTATAGTCGAAACGTCTAGGTCTGTTATCATTCTTTTATCAAGTTGTGAGACAAATGGCTATAACTTTAATCAGGGGTCCTTAATAATCATACAGATACTACTTCTGTTTTTGAGAAAATGTCCACTTTAAACGGTTTGATCCAGGACTGTATGATTATTAATTTGCGACATTTTCCACTGTTCTTGTGCCAGTCTACCTCTTTATTAGCAGTAATTCCCAGAAAACTAAATGACTTACAGATAAATAGTGGTTGACAATTCTTTATTGGATTGTTTTACACTTATACCAATATATACTTTTTTGAATTTTTTGAACATTTTCCACTCTATACTATTATTTTGCCCTGTACTATTACTAAAATTAAGGATTTGTTCACCCAGCCACTCAGTACTTTTATTCTTTATACTCTAGAGTAACATGTGTTTTGCTATATAGTTTGAACTATAAATTTAATCAAAGTGAACCAGAAAGTTAACTCAAAACTAACACTAATTTCATTTACAATAAATCTGTAACACAGTACTTATACCTTGTAGTTTGAGATAAAAGAAAGGTATATGTAGGGCATATAGCATACACAATAATAGCAGTATTATGGTTGCCTTATAGGGACTCTAAATGGTGAAGCAAGTGAGCCGCCAGACAAACTTGTCACTGTCAATATTCTCCAGCTTTCTGAACCTTTCCCTGTAAGTTTTTGATGGATGCTTTAAAATGCTATTGAAATGGACGCTTGAAAAACAAATACTGTACTGTATGTTACAGGATTGTAGGCAAACCAGTCGGAATAATTTTGTACACGTACAATTATAATGGTTCATTGTATTTTGTTCCATAAGAAAATTAAAGTATGTTATAATTAAGTGTCGAAAAAACTTACGTGTTGGTTCTTCAGGCTTACCAGTCGACTAATTGGGCCAACGTTGACCCACGGGATTGATCCGTGGCTCCGTCCCGTCGACCCGTATCCCGTGGAGCATGGGGTTTTACTTGCGGGTTTTGTCCTGTTGCTAAACGTTGTCCCTTATTCAGCTGCGGGCCAAAGCCTTAATGTGATTCGAAAGTCCCTTTTGATGTTTTGCCTACCACTTTTTATTTATCGATTGCTTGCTTCGATATTTTTTGAAAGCGTTGACAAAATAACATATAGCAAAGACAGTGCGTACAGTGCCTCGTTCAAGGTGTTGTTTTCAAAAATGCACAAAACCGGCAGATAAAGATTGGTTTGTTAGCCGCAACCTGCTGAAAACTAAAGTGTTCAGTGGATGAGAGTCTCTGTCTCCCCCTAGACAGGACACTAATCTATCGCAGGTTAGATCCCAGCAGAACTGGTACTCATTTATACAGCTGAGTCGACTGGAACAAGTCGGTTAAAGTTTCTTGCCCAAGGACACAAAACAGTAATCTGACTGGGGCTCGAACCTCCAACCCTAGGATCATGAATCAAACACGCTAAATGCCCAGCCACTGGCCATCTGACTGAATTACCTACTGTACTTCATTTGTAGGAGGCAAGGAAGGATGAGCTGATCGACTACAGACTGCTGTTTCCTGAACATGGAAATACAACTTTCATTTATGGAGCAGAAAACATCGTTTGTGTTCCGGGTTGGTTTTGCGCCATCACCTTTAGTCCCAGTTGTACTCGTTTAACTCTCCCTAATAGAGCCAAAACATTTCATGGAAAAAATTAAAGATAATTTTTTTTTATCTTCTGTAAATCGCTTTCAGTTTGATCAATTCTCATTCATTTTCTTTATCACCAGTTTATCATAATGGCTTTTTTTGTTTATGTTATGTGAGAAGAAGTAAGATGTTGATAACTGACTGGAACTGAAATGGTTAAGCAGCTAAATTATAATTAAAAGTGACGCTGTTTTAAAAAGACCTTTGCTGAATTAAGAAAAAGTGATTTGTTACCCCGAAGCCCATTTGTTTGAGACGGGGCTTGTTAACAAAGAAAAGGGATTGGATAAGCTAAATTGCACCAAGTATGGTCATCGTTGATTTGATTCCATTTGCTAAATGTTTTGTGAAAGGTAGAGAGAGCAAGACGGAGGGTGGCTTTCTAGGGTATACATAGACAATCCTTTCATTACTCAGAAGGGGATGGCTTTGCTAGCCGCTCAGATCTTGTTAACCGGTTTATAAATTCTGTCTGAGAATACATTTTAAAGCTTTAGTTTTGGTTGTTTTCGATTTTCATGAAGAAATTCTCAAATTCTATATCATTGTAGCATACACGAGAGATGAGTTTCCCAACACCATTGAGTTGAGTCCTCCTGATGTCATACTTGGAGCAGGTAAGAGCAATCAGGCCAGTTAGGAGTAATGTTTTAAAATAGTCCTCCACTGTAAAACATTCTTGCTCTCAAATAAAACATTTGTTAAGTCTGTGCCTACATTAGCTCCTCAAATTTGATAATCCTGGATTAAGTTTGATCATCTCCACGAGTTGAACTTCCCGTGTTCCGCCACTTTGAAATGTGACGTGTTTCAGTGCAGTGCAAGACCCCCCTCGCGTTCACTGCTTTTGTATTCATCAGAAGTGGAGACTGGCACTGCAACCAAAACACGTCACATTTCAAAATGGCGGAGCGCGGGAAGAATTCAAACCGTAGAAATGATCCAACTAAATTGCTTGGCAACAGGATTATCAAATTTGAGCTGCTGATATGGACACAGACTTAATAAAAGTTTTATTTGAGACCAATAATGTTATACACTGGAGGATTCCTTCGAAGTAGTTTGAGCTCAAACACATTCTAGCCTAAGAGCATACTAGGCCAGCAGATACTTTGGTTTCCATAGTGACCTCAAAAAGTCAAGGTAACTCAGGCAACAGTATCAAAGAGTATTGGTGAATAAAGTAACTGCACCATCCTGGCCACTGGTGTGACTGTTTTAAGTTCATTTTTGTGTACGTGAGGACTAAGGTAGCGCCCTACTAAACATATTCTCACTCTTCTCCTACCTTTTACTTTAAGTGGAGTGCAGTTCCAAGTTCTCATTCTCCGCTGTTGTCATCAGTGTTGCGTTTCTTCTGTATAAATTCCCTTTGACTTTCCTTGGACCGAGCACTAATTAATCCTTATCAGGTTAACTCCCAGCAGAATCTGATGCATATTTGTACAACTGAATAGAATAGATCGAATCAAGTGACTTGCTCAAGGATGCAACACAGTGGTCTTGCAAGGGGTTGAACTTGCAAACCTTGGTTATGAGTCGAACATAGAGACTACAACCATCCAGACACTGTGCTTCTGACTGGTGCCCAGAAAAAAAAGTTGTAAAATTAAGATGCGGTTCAAATGTTACTGTCTATAATACAAGCAGTTTAAGTTAAATATAAATTGGATTCACCTCTTCTCGAAAAACAATCAATGACACGAAAGAGTTTTATAAAAGGTTCTGATCAGAGACTGTCCGCGTTTCAACTACTTTTTCAAGCCCCCTTGTAAGCTCGATGGTTGTGACAATTAGTTTTATAATTTTCCTTGTTTTTTTCACATAGGCGTGATTGAAGATAAAGCTCTATTCTTCACCCGTAAGAACGGTATCATCAATGTGTCCGCCTCAGAGACTGATAATGGGTAAGTTGGTGGAGTTCGCTTAAGGATTGGAACGTCAGAGTTCATCAGACATGTATGCGTTTTCTTCATTTTCTTCATATTTGTTATGGTTTACCTCATTTATATATTTTGGTCCCACTCAGTTACATAACAAACCAGAGTACATAACTTGGTAATGAGAAAATGAAAATTTAATTATCAAGCTAAGTAAAATGCTTATGATGAAAATTAAACTTTTTCTAACTTGTTCCATGAAAAAAATAGTCTCTAGATGGGAGAATTTACCAATACAACCGGGACTGAAAGGGTTAACCAACCTAGATGGAAGAATTTACCAATACAAACGGAACTGAAAGGGTTAACCAATCTAGATGGGAGAATTAACCAATAAAACTGGGACGGAAAGGGTTAACCAATCTAGATGAAAGAATTTACCTGTATAACTAAACCACTCTAGATGGGAGAATTTACCAATACAACTGGGACTGGAAGGGTTAACCAATCTAGATGAAAGAATTTACCTGTATAATTAAACCACTCTAGATGGGAGAATTTACCAATACAACTGGGAATGGAAGGGTTAACCAATCTAGATGAAAGAATTTACCTGTATAACTAAACCACTCTAGATGGGAGAATTTACCAATACAACTGGGACTGGAAGGGTTAACAGCTAAATATATTCGTTGTAAATTAGTGGTTTGTTTAATCAACAGTGCCTCTTTTGTTCTTACTAGAATCTTTTTGTTTCATGTTTCATTTTTTTTCTTTTCTAACCAAGGAAATGCTTTTCCCAAAATGATTGTTTTGCAGAGAGGTTCAAGAACTCACCAGATTTCATCATTCAGAGGTTAGTCTGGAGACTTTTTTTGCTTTTATGTTTTGTTTTCCAGTTCTTGAGCGGACGTTTCAGTTTAGGCTTTTGTGGTGAAAATTTAAAACCATACGAGAGCAGATATTCGTTTTGATAACGGTACTTGTTCTGATTCTGGAACAACGTTATCGATGACAAACTACCCCTAGTTCCTTGTGCGCAAAAATTCTAACACCGCTAATAACAACCGGATAACGTACGTATTTATGCGCGAATTATTGTGGTAAGACGTGCAGCCGCGATCTTAATTGTAAATGCAATTAACTTTGTTTTGCAAGCTATTGAAATGTTCTTTGTAATAGGGCGTTTAGAATATTTGAACCCAAGAGTGAATATTTGGTCTCTCATGGGATAAACTAAATGTGTGCGATGGTAAGAGTTGGTTAATCTTCAACTTTCGCTTGGGAAGCGTGTAAAGTACTTTCGTTTGGGAAGCCGACAAATTTGTATTTTGTGGCTGATTCCGGACGCGATTAGAAACCATCGTACACGTTCACGTTACAAGCTCCGTGTGACAAGTCATAAGTTACAAGCTCCATGTTAAATGTTCCATGTTGGAAGTCAGAAGTTGTTAAAAAAAGATTCAGTGGAAATACATAAATCGGATTCAATGGAAACATGTATCTAACAGTGTATGATGCAAAGCACGGCGTTCAAGAACTAGGCGTTGTCCAAGTGGACATTGCCAGAACAGCTAAGTTGAATTTAATAACAATAATAATTGTATTTTTAGTATAGTTTATTTGTAGTGGGAAGAATTATGTCGATTGTAGAAAATTTTGCAAAGTCCAGATCTGCGCACATTGGTGTGCTAACAAGGTATCAGAACGAAATTAAGACACTTATGCGTATTGGAGATTGGAGAAGGGAGAGAGAAAAGATCACAAAGCGATACGAAAATCTTGAAAAATCATGGAAAAATTTGTTGTTTACGAGGAATAGTTTGAATTAATCGAAGATGAAGATGAATGCTTTGAGGCTGTAGAGAGTTATAAACAGCAGATTGAAAAAAAGATTGTTCTTGACTCGGAACTTAAAGCATTTAATCACATTCCACTGAAAGCAAAATCCCGAGTGTCAAGTTCAAAGAAAAGTTCCAGATCAACAATTTCAAAGTTTTTCCAAAGAAATTAGGAGAATTAGCATAAGCCAACCTTAAAACAAAACAAGTTACGTCTATTGAATACTTAGAAATTGAACAATAAAATTACGAACAACAAGAAGACTCTTTGAAGCTAAAATGGAAGGGGAAAGAGCTGAAACATGTCTAAGACTTGTCGAAGAATTAGCAGGATCCGAAAGTATTAGTGTTGAATTTGAAAGATATTTGAAAACAAAGGGAAACTCGAAACTCGTTAATAAAAGTAGTGCTGGAAGTGTGAATAGGTCAGAGGAATGTAGTAATGACGGGTCATTATTGAACAGAAAGCAATATCCCAGGGGAATGTTAGATTGTTAGATTGGAAATTGATAATGGGAAATACGAATATGGCGTAAACACTAAATCAGTAATGCCCAGGGAACAGACAATTCAAAGGAATTAATTTTTATGTTAGGAAACAATGTTGATAAGTATAGTAGAAAAAGAAATGCAAATGACTTGCAAACTGCAACAATGAAAACCACGAATCAGTCGGTAGCGTTTTCAAGTACACAAGCGATAAATTACGCGTTAAATACTGGGCCAATTTTCTCGTTCTCCAGGCCAAACGCTTATTCAACTTTACCATTGTCTTCAGCGGCGCCGAGTTAGTATACACAGAAGCAACCCTTATACTCGGAGCGTTTTCCAAATTCTGTTTATTTTGCACCGAATTACGTACATCAATCAAGTCATTCAGCGCTGCCGCAAAAAGAAGAACCAAAACAAACATTGCAAAACGCAATAGTTACTGCGTTGAGGTTCGACGGTGATCCGCTTAGATATGTAACGTTTATTCGCAACTTTGAAACGTGTTTAGAGAAAGACAATCATGATGATAGCTACCACAATTAATTTAACACTGCTACGGAAGGCAAGGGAATCGATATAGAGAATTTTCTTCCCGAGGAAGGGCATTAACCGCAAAAGAAACATTGCGTGAAAATTTCGGAAAGCCGCACGTAATAGCTAGAGCGCACATTAAGAAATTGGAGAACTTGCCGAAATTAAAAACGGCTGACAGTCTTTGTTATTAGAATTTACAAGAAATCTTGAGATAGCAGTTCGAATGCAGGCTGGCATTGGAGCACAATACACAACCGACTTGATCACGTGCACATGCTGCGGGAGCTAACTAAGAAATTATAACTGTTTCTTAGAAGCAGATGGACTGAACGAGCTGTTTATTAGAGTTTGGTTGCTGACCGATATTCTCTGACTTTGCGTCCTTTGTAAAGCAACATGCAAAGTTAGTTGATAGCGAGTTCGGGAAGGACACGAGTAGCGAGCCCCGAGAGAGAAAGGCAAAGAGAAAACAGGCATCACTATTTTTGCCACCGGAGTTGGTCCAAGTAAGAGCGAAGACATTGGAAATGAAACCAAAGCGCAAGACTGCATTGCCTGTTTAGATAAGTGTCGTGGTTTATGGAAGTGCGACAAGTTTGAGACTTTAGGTTACTTACAAAAACGTGAATTTGTGCAGTGTCGTAGCTTTGTAACAAGTGCTTAAGCACTGAGCATTTTGCTAAGTTGTGTCCACGAGTTAATATCAGATGCCAAGTTCCGGAATGTGGGAAAGGCATAATGCGACAATGAATGGAATACCGTGAGCTGTTATGAAGAGACTGGGAATGGCAATGATGTGCGCTCGAACACGAAGGAAACCAATGTCCATGTTACGTCAGCGGTACAAGCGTCGGAAACGCGCGCGTGTGTCTCGGAGGGGTTCCTTTTAAGTTTAAGCAAAGAATGGAAAAACTGTGATTGGAACGTACACTCTTCTAGACAGTGGATCCAAAGCAACTTATGCCATACGGTATTAGCCCAAAGGCTTAACATGAAAGGCAAGAAATCAAAGTTTTTATTAACTGGTATGACTGGCTCGAAAGAAATTGAAAGCGAACTGGTGAATATAATTGTGAAATTGTTGGATAAAACCGTTACAGTGCAGTTATCAATGTGAGAACAATCAAGCAGATGCCAATTGTCTGCAAGTTGTATGCCCAGAAATGAAGACCTAACACGCTGGTCAGATTTGCAAGATATCAAAGTTGGAGAGAAAGAGACAAAGGACGTCGTGCTACTGATTGGCTTTGAAGATCAACAGTCTCTCTTTGTCCCGCTTGAATACTGAATTGGTAAATCTGATGAACCAGTGGCTGTCAGATGCAGGACAGTGATGGGACTAGTCGGTGGACAGAACAGCAGTTAAGATTATTTAGTGAACTTTGTTCAACAGACATAAAGAATGGATGACACCTGCGACTTTAGAGAAGCTGGAAGATAGGAGGAGAAAGAAGGAAGTTCTAAACATCAGCAGCACAAGTTGCGTACATAGAAGCATGCCAAAAAGTGTAGAGGAACATCAAAGAGGACAATCGCAAGTATATAGACGGTTTGGCAGCTGAGGCAGCAGCACAGGGAAGTATGAAGCAGTTGTATGACGTAGCAAAGAAGAAGATGGAAGACCAACTGCCCCATCAGAGACAAAAAGGGAAATTTCATTTCTGAGAAAGACATGGAAACAGACAGATGGGTAGAGTACTTCAGGGATTTACTGAACAGACCAGCTTCTGACAACACCCCCCAGGCATCCAGCCAGCTGACACTGACTAACCAATCAGCTGTAAGCCCCCAACACTGGAAGAGACCATAAAATCCATCAAAGTTCAAAAAAATGGAAAGGCAATAGGCCCAGATAATATCCATGTAGAAAGCCAGAAAGCAGCCAATGTTCAAATCACGTGCCAGTTCCACTCCCTCTTCAAGAATATTTGGACCCAGGAAGTGTTTTCATAGGATTGGAAAGAGGCCCATCTTGTAAAAATCCCAAAGAAAGAAAACTTAAGGAAGCTCGATAACCACCGAGGAATAAGTCGCCTTTAAGTGCTTGGAAAGGTTTTAAATCATGTGCGTTCATGAAACGAATTAATGAGAGTAGCAATGGATGCCAACGTATGTGTAAAACAAGCCGGTTTCCGCCCCAACAAATCACTTCCATATCAAATTACCACACTAAGAATCATTGTTGAGCAATCAATTGAATGGAACTCCTCCCTTTATCTGAACTTCATAGACTATTAGAAGGCCTTCGACAGCCTACATAGAGGTACACTTTGGCGGTTGATGCAACATATTTGAATCCCTGAGAAAATAGTCAGCACTATACAGAAGTCAAATGAAGAGTTGAGATACAAGATCATTCACAACGGTTCCCTCAGCCAAG
Source organism: Hydrozoanthus sils (assembly GCA_027575215.2). Lineage (NCBI taxonomy): Eukaryota > Metazoa > Cnidaria > Anthozoa > Zoantharia > Hydrozoanthidae > Hydrozoanthus > Hydrozoanthus sils. The sequence goes on from JAOBRD020733499.1 coordinate 28,702, forward strand.
GATTTTAAACACAGACTGGAGTATGTCAAGGTTGTCTCTTATCCCATCTGTTACTTCTGTTTGTAGTAGACTGAATAATGACAACCACAACATATTGAAGGAAGAATGGGATCCAATGCACTTTCGGGAAGCAACTAGAGCAACTAGAAGACCTTGATTATGCTGACGATATTGTCCTCATGTCAAACAGCCAGCGCCAGATACAAGAAAAGACATCTTTGCTCAACACAAACTCGCTGCAGACAGGCCAAAGAATCAACAAAGGAAAAACAAATATCCTCAGGATCCATCCAAAGAACTCTGAATCAGTACTGTTCGACAGTGAACTTGTACAGACTTTCAATGCCTTACGTACTACGATGACATCATTGACGAAACAGGAGGCACAGACACCGATGCCACTGCTTGCACCGGCGAAATCTCATCCAAAGAAAGACTAAGATAAAAATCTTTAACTCAATTGTGAAAGCAGTTCTTCTCCATGGCTCAGAAACCTTGTGAGTGACCAAACACACCATGAAGATTTTGAAGTCCTTCATAAGTCATTGCCTCAGGAACACTCTGAAGATCTATTGGCCAAACACCAATCGGAAGACCTCTGGAGTTCAACCCAATAAAACTATAATGAAGAAGAAATTAGAAGGAGGAGATGGCGATTGATTGTGCCAGGGTTTGCACGCGCCTTGAAAGTCCTTGAATATCAAAGTAAAAATTCAAGACCTTGTAAGTCCTTGAAATTTGTAGCTAATTTAATCAAACTTAGATTCTAGAGTGCCTTATTGAAAATATATGCTACTGGCAGAAACGTAGCAACACGTAATAGTAAAAGAGCAAATAAAAACGATGAACACCACTCCAAACGTCGATCAAACACCCCATGCACATTTCTCCTGTGTTTGGTTATATTCATCGCTCTGATTGGCTGAATGTCTGGAATGTTAAGGGCCAGTGAAATGTTTTGTTCTATTCGATCTTTCTGCGAAAAGCCATGTAGTTCGAGTGCTTCCTTGTTTGGGTTGGTGTTGATTGTTTGCGTTTTGTTACACGAGTGAAAGATTTAAAATAATGGGCAAGTGTGTTTTCAGCAACCTATGGCTTCAGAAATCACCGTATAAAGAATAGCCACGAGAAGTCAAGGGTGACAAGCACAAGGCACGATGCATTGTGTGCATGAAGGATGTTGACGTTTTGAGCATCAGTCAGCAAATTTTACAGTTTGCTGATTGATGAGGTAAAAAAGGAGCATAATAATCACATATTGAACATTGGCAGCTGTGGTTTAAACATTCTTCACGGAGCATTCAAGGATGGTGCTGTGGCATCAGGATGGCAATTAGACAGGTTGTTGTCTAACTCACTGGCTCATTCAGGACAGTGCGGCAAGAAGAGAGGACTATACCAAAGTAACAGGAAGCTCACTGTTTGCTTTGAAGTTCTGCAAACATAGATGGTTGGAGAATGTCTTGGTCTCAGAACGTACACAGAGTATGTGGGACAGTGTTGTGAAGTATGTTCGGAGTGCAGTGGCAGGGAAAGTTCCACAGTCACAGAATAAATCCTTTCAAACTGTACAAGAGTTTGTTGCAGATCCCTTTACGACTGCAAAAGTGGCTTTCTTCCTATCAGTAGCCAAGCAAGTGACACCTTTTTTTGACACACTATCAAACCTACAAGCCAATGCTTCCTTTCCTGGCTACAGACCTGTACAGCATGCTTGGGGGATTAATGAGAAGATTTATTAATACCGCTGTTAAAAGTGAATCAAAAACCCCATTGAAGCTTACAAAACTTGACCCTGCTGACTCCAGCATTCATACCTCTTATTCCAAGATTGACCTGGGGCTTACAGCTGACGAGAAGATCAAGAAGTTAATTGCAAGTCCACAGTTTCGGGGAAAACAGTGCTTCAATGCAAGAAGTTCCTTGTGAAAGTAGTTTGCAAACTGATTGCCAAAGCACCAATTCAGTATTCCCTTGTAAGAAATATAAATGCTTAGATCCAAGGAACATGATGAGGGACCATGATATTTCCATCACAAAATTCAAGAGAGTTTTGACTACTCTTGAAAATGCCAAGAAAGTTCTGGAAGGTGACTGTGATTCCCTTTTGGAACTATTTAGACAATTTATTATGGAAGTCCCCTCTTCTCCGTCAGAGTTCAAAGACTATGATCCTAACAATGACAGACTCGATTCCTTTCTCTATCTTCACATGGGACAGAAGCGATCCTACCAATCACTGTGGAAAGTAGTCGCAGATCTACTGATATTATCATATGGCCAAGCCAGTGTCGAAAGAGGGTTTTCAGTCAATAAGCAACTGGAAGTTGAGAACCTTCAAGAGCACTCCTTCATTTATCAAAGGCTGGTACAAGAGCATGTACAATCTGTGGGAGGTGTCCTTGCTGTTTCAATGAACAAACCTCTGCTCTTGTCAGCTGCAGGAGCTAGGTA
>JAOBRD020733500.1:0-14208 GCA_027575215.2 Hydrozoanthus sils
GGTTTGCCAAGTTTGAGAAACATACGATGAAAGTACGCCAAGATACGGCGCATAGAATTTTGAATTTTTCCCGCTAAGAATGTCAATGTGACACAACAGGTCACGTGTGACTCACCGCCGTCCATCCAAAATCGACTTTAAAACATCTGCAACTAATAGGGTTTCTATCGAAAACTCTAGCAGTTACGGATGTCTTAAAATAGGATTATCTCTTTACTTCGTGGCACCATATTAGATGGACTGAGGCGAGACGTACGTGACCAGTTAGGGAAAAGGTCAAAACAATGGTACTTCCTAGGAACCCAATTTAGAGGGGTGGGGTATTATAAGCCGCCACCCACCACCTTTTTTCAAAAGGGCTGAATTTCAGGAGCAAATATCTTATTCAATAAAATAGATACTGATAAAGTACTTGCACCAACGCCTTCCTTGTGGAGAGAGGAGTCCATAATACAATAAAAACCAATACCCCTAAATCAGGTTTTGAGAAATGGAGCTCTGAAAAAGTGGTTGGGGGTTGGGTAGGAGGTCTGTTCCGCCACCCACCACCTCCCCCGACAAAATTGGGCTCCTTAAAAACACGATTGTTTTGACTTCTTCCCTTGCGTCATATTGTTGGCTTTTGGAGGGGACACTTTTAGCGGGGAAAATTCAAAAGTCTACACGCCATATCTTGGCGTACTTTCATCGTATGTTTCTCAAACTTGGCAAAACATTGTTTTTTATAGTGTACTTTTTAAAGATTGAAAAACTTTACTTATGTCGTATGCTCTTTAAACAAAACAGTTTCGGCAAAGAAGCAGAACTCATCAACAAAGCTGAAGAAACTTAGTTGATATTCTGACTTGATTAGTTTTCAAACTATGTCAAATTATACCCAATACCTTGAATCTTTTTCAGTATAATATTGTGCATAGATTAAACTATTTTATGTTTGTGATGTAAACAAAATTTGACTTGACTAGACTAGTAAACATACTTCAATAACTTACATGTAGGATTAGTTGTTTTTAAATCTTCCTCGATTTCAAGTTTTTGCCTAAACAGCATAAACACAAAAATCCGTGACAACGGCTTTTGGTATTGTGTAGTATATAGAAACTCGAGAGTTTCAAAAACAAACGAGGTTTTTCAACTTTAAACTTGATTGAGAAAAACTGTCGTAGGATCAGCTTTAACAAATATCAACACTGATTTTTTTAACAAAAGCGTAATACTTAATTTGAAAAAAGAACTCTAGGTATATACAGCTGTTGACGTGGTATAATAGCCGATTATCATTGGGTTAGCAAGTTAATTATGGGGCAAACGCTTTATTAAAGCATTTGCACAAGTGTTTTTGTTGATTAAAAAAAGCAAACAAAAACGTGTAAAGCAAGTTGCCATATTGAAAATTGCGTTTGATCTTAATATAAAGGTTGTTTATGTCTAGTGTTGAGCTCTTTACATTAGTTTTGACTGAAAAATCACATAAGCCGAGGAAGGTAAGTTTTTTCTTTGTATTATTCTTGGTTATAGCGTTTTAATCTTACCAGTGTATACTGACGATGTAAAAAAAAGGCTTTGTGATCTGTTTCATACAAATGGAAGGGATATAGCAAATGGTGAATCCGAGATGCCAAAAAAGCCTTTTCTAAATCCGAGACCCAGACTTTGAAAGACAATGACTGAATAATCTCAGACCAAGAGGCCTTACGATTCAAAAAATACGAGACCAAGATTTAAAACACCAAAACACCAACAAATTTCAAGCAAAATAGAGATTTTGAGTTCTGCGGAAATGCCAAGAATGCGAGCCATTTTGTAAGAAAATCCGAGACTGCAACTTGCGAGACGAGAATAAGCTCTTCTAAAACATAAGCTCTTCTAAAAAAGATGACGAGGTTTTGAGAATAAGCCGTAATTCGCCGAGGTTTTCATTTTTTATGAAGGACCATTTTGCTAATGGAGTTAGTGGAATGCAGAAAACTTTGAAAACGATTCCACTTTAAAGTCATACCATCATTACTTAAAAGGTAAAATCCCATTATTTGAATTATTGACAGACATTAAAGTGCCTTTGACATGAAGTATGTCGTTATGTCAATGGATAGACCTTTCGCAATGAGGAAAGCGGTGAAAATGTTTTGTCAAAATCTGTTATTGTCCTCGAGATAGTAACATTATTGTTTTGAAATGATGACGTCAGTTGATGGACAGGCAAGTTTTCAATTTTATGAAATCTTCTACAAATCCTAAACCTTTGGACGGAAATTAGTAAAATACCTCGAGATACATCACCAGCTAGCTTGACTTAAATTCAACCAAAGGTTGTGGAATCGGCAACAGATTTTAAAAAAAGAAAATTTGCCGGTCCAACAATCGACTGATCTTATCAGTTGAAACTTTAAATGTTAGTATCTCAAGAAATATAAAAGATTTTGGCAAAATTATTTCACCACTATTCCTCATTTAGCAAGGTCTATTTGCTGACATAGCAAAATATTTCTTGTCATAGGTATTTTAACTACAACTGCAAACCAAACTGATCTAAGGCAATCTTTAAACTAGAACCCTGTCGTAATGTTTTATACATTTTTTCAGAGTAGGCAAAGATGAGAATTGTTGTCTATTTTGCTGTGGTTGCCACGTCCATTAGTGTTGTGTGGAGTTGTTCTAACGCTGACTGGTGGGGAAGTTTTGACAAAAAGGGTTATTCAAACTGTGGTTCTACCATCCAGTATATCAGAGGTTTCTATAGAAACGACAGGACGAGTAATGATGGAATCCACCTTTTGGAAGAAGCACGCTGCTGTCCCCGGCCGCGACCCTACTGGAACCAACCCACCAATTGTCAAATGGCGGACTGGGTCCATTCGTTTGATAAGTAAGAACCTAAAGAGTAATTTCATTAGCCAAAAGTTTTTAAGAAGTACTCGAGTCTGCGTGTAAAGGTCATAATCCTACACTGAAGAGAAATATTTAGCAAGTGGCTTCTGTCCAAGTTTAATGATTTGACAACCATTTGTAGTCCCGCAAAGATTTCTCGATCCCAGAACCACGATCTTCTCGATTTTGGCGCTGACCTAAAAAGATCGTGGCTCTGGGAACGAGACTGGTAGTCCCGTTGACCATTGACAAAGAACGTAGGAGTTAGAACTATCTTTTAGTTCGTTAATTGTTCAAGTATATTTCCTAATCCTAAAAAAGAAAGACCTAGAACTTAGCACTTCAAGCATGATTCACAGTCAGTAGTTAAGTTAATCGTGGGATAGTCTAATTGGTGTAGTAGAACTCCCTAGGAATACAGAGTTATTCAGTAAAGCCAATACATTACTTAATTACAAGCGGTACTGGGACTCATCAGATTTACCTAAACAAGCAAAGTATAATCGGAGAGTACGTCTGGTTGAGACCCACTGAGTAAGCCAGTTACTTGCAAATGATCTTCCAGGTTCTTCCCGAGTTCATTTGAACTATAAATATCTAACATTGATACACTGTTATTTTTAGGGAGTTAACTTCACTCCAAAAGTGTAGTAAAAAAAAGGTACAGAACGACTCCATTTTCGGAGTTAATTTTTACTCCAACATTTTAACTCCATCAGTAGAGTAGAACCAACTCCACTATTGTAGTAAAAATTTCTCCAACAAGAGTGAAATTTACTCCCGTGGTAGTGAAATTTACTCTAAATGGAGTTAAAGCTACTCCAAAACAGAGTTAAATGAACTCCAAATAAGTGGTAGATACTACTCCAAGAAGGAATTAAACTTACACTGAATTAAGAGTAAAAGTTACTATACAAGATGGTGAATTTTACTCCAAAATAATAATACAAATTACTCTTAGTGGAGTGAAATGAACTCCAATTACAGAAAAATTACTCCACGAGGTAGTAAACTGTATGCCAAAGAAGCAGTATATTTCACTCCCATGCAGTGTTGTGAAATGAACTCTAGATACAGTAATAATTACTCCTGGATGTAGTCAATTGTACGGCAAATAACTAGTTTGAACACTACATTGGTTGTAGAAGTTCTAATTTCTTTGTAAGTACTGTAAAAACACCCCTATGTAACAGACCTGGTAAAACCCAGCCTGCTGGGCTATTTTTTTCAACCTGGGCCCCGTGGTCAATTCTGAAAAAAAAACACGACAAATTTGATGACCTGGTGGAAGATTAAACTTCCCTTGCGACCCGGTGGAATTTTAATGAATAATTAGGCGAATAAGTGATTGCTAAACATTTTAAAATGAGATTATTTTAAAACTAGAAAGAAGCCATTTTTCTTTCTTAAATTCTGCGGTCCGGTTGAACAAGTCTGGGTAGACTGGTCGGAACGAGACGGATTTTCGGAGAGAAGCGAGTGTGAAGATTGTGTGAAGATCCATTCATGAAAATAAAGATGCACTCATTAACAGTAGAGTGACCTTGCCCCAAAAACATTTCTATCAACCTGGTGGAAAATCTTGTGACCTAGCGAAAAATTTATGATAAACCTTGTTAAGTTTCAGAATCACCAGGCCTGTTAGAAAGGGGTGTGCAAAACAAGACGTAATTGGTGCGTTCTAACCAAACTAGTTGTGCAAGATCGGAGTTCTGTTAAAATTCTTGGCGGTTACATGGGCGGTGGAAGCAAAAAGTTATTGGAAGCACAGTTGAAAATGTAATAGTTCGTTACAAATCTAAAATTCCTATTCAAAAGTTGCTGTTGTTAACCAGTAATTCATCGGGGAAGAGGGGTGACCAGGCTCCCCCCAAACCGATTTATATGTCCCCTCCCCCGATTCCGCCGCCCACGGGTTAAGGCAGTAACAGCTTTGGTTTTCATGTTTCACTCTTCAGTCAGGGTTGGAGTACATGTCCTTCTGGACATTTCTTACATGGACTGTATCGCAGTGATGGCAACAAACTGTACAACATTGAGTACGGTAAATGCTGTAAGCCGGCAAATCACCCATATTGGTTTGGACACTGCTACAATCAGGTAACCAGCGGACTCATACAATTGTTGAACGGCTCGTCTTGTGCCAGATTGTATTAATAATACATCCAGTTGGATATGAAAGTTCGTAGATAACAAAGAGAAAAGGTCCGTAAATATTTAACAATAGGGGGACCTTAACAACGAGGGCACCAACGCCGACTACGGCGGCAGAAAACAAAAGTGAACACAGTAGCTGCACGCTGGAATGCATTGTGCTGGTCAGTCACTTACACGCCGTCAACTTGAAATGCTCAGTTTTGAAGTTTTGAAAATTTTGTCAATCTTCAATCACTTTCATATTTTTGTATTCACAATGCGTAAGTCGAACAAAAGAGAAAGCAAAGTAGCCATACGTGATCAATAAAGGCAAGAAAGATATGTGTTTTCCGCCCTCATCCCTTGCCCACACTCAAGGACCGCAGAGCATATTGATTGGGGGGGGGGCTATAAGCTTGCACATAGCACGACCAAACGAGCACCGAAGGCGCGAGCTTCCTAGGGGGTCCGGTGATACGTTCCCCCGGGGAATTTTGAAATTTCGAACTTTAATTCTAAGATCGCCGGAACTGCGTTTACAAATTTTTTGTCAATTTTTCATCGTTACTTTCTGTTAGCTAGTATTTCTTTGGTGAAAATTATATTGGTGAGGCTAAAGCCCACCCAGCCCTATAGCTCCACGATACCTGACACTCTACACGCGGTTCACAAAGCCTGGCTCATTCAAAGGCACACAAAATAACACTATGTCTCAAAGCTTTACCTGAGGATTACCCTTTCTTATAAAGTAAAAGTTGATGCATCACGAATATTTTAAAAAGCATAAGTTTAGGGCTCAAGGAAATCTTAAAATATTACCGGTAGCAGGCCAAACGTTAAAAACGGCTTTATGAGCAGACCCAGTTGGACATCAATTGAAAAAACATCATGATCAGTTTTTTCATTTCTTAGATCAAACACATATTATAGTTATCGCTTTTTATTCATAAAGTGACTGTAAAAACTGTATTCCGCTTGGCCACTACGCCGCCGACGACTTTATATAGCAGGTAGAGTTTAATGAGAATACGTGACATCGTATTAATGATCTGAGAATTTGAGATCTTAATTTGGTGCATTTGCAGACAAATAAGTTTGTGGTATGAAAGGATTTCGTTTTGTTTTTCTTGCCTTTGTTCAAGTTTCAGCTTTCCAGTTTAAATTTCTTGTTGCTTTTTAACAGAACGTATTGGGATCATTTGACAAAAAAGGTTGGAGTGAATGCAGGAGTGGATACTTCATCGCAGGATTGTACCGCACTAGCGGTAACCGCTTGTACAACCTGGAAGAGTTCAAATGCTGTCAAATGTATCCAAGTAGGTCTTCATAGCTTCCAAAAACTATAACGCAGATCAACATAGAACAATTGTGTCTATAGCGGAGGGGTTGGCGCAGTGGTAAGATCTCTGCCTCCCAATCCTGAGGTCCCCGGTTCCGATTCCCGGCTGGGGTCGAGGGTTGAATATTTGGGTGACTTTCTTTCCCGTTAAAAGCCGCTCAGCTTTCCATCCTTCCAGGGTCGGTAAAAAAAGTACCAGCATACACGGATTGTTTTGAAGCAGCTGCCCGAAGCGCCTATATGTTTCCGATCCGCTGGTGGTAAACTGATCATAGTAAAGCGCCTTTGAGCACTCGTATGGAAAAGGCGCTATATAAATGCACAACTTTACTTTACTTTCGAAATAATGCATTTACTTACATATTTTTAGATTTTTAGCTTTTAGATTGTATAAACCGTAGTATATACTCTTTTTTTAAATTCATTTCGTAAATAGCTTTTTGACAATAACTTTTTTTATTTCATCACCTTAGTTTTTAGTTGCAGGGCCGTAACAGTCTAAGATTTGCATTTGTTATCGATGTTCATTGAGCGATAATATTAAAAGAATCTTACTAGATATTTTGAAAGCACTGAAAACTATGACTGAGAATATTCACTTAGTTGGTAAAAACAGAACAATAATCAAAAAAAGATCCATTTTTTTAGCGTTTGAAAAAAGATCGCGCCAACAAACTGTTCTCTCAATTCGTCCTCTTACAGACCCGCCGCAACTAACTTCGCTTTCTGACGTCAAAACACGTGTGATGGACGTCACACTACCAAATTTGGCCCTGTTGGCACATTACCTAGGTTACGGTTGGTGTAGTGGTTGCAGGGCTCAGTGGGTAGGTGAAGACTTCAGGCGCAATGCAGATTCTTGGGAGGCTGACAAGAAAGGACCTTGTAACGGCTACAAATCAGACCACCGGCTAAAGCTTCACTACAAAGACTTCAAATTCGGGATAAAAGACATTCGGTACGGGAATCCTGTGATTCAGAGCCTGACTCCAGAGGTTTACCTGTCAGGTAGAGTGACTAACAACGATCCTCAACCCACTAAAACTACCATCGAACGGGAGGTCCGATCAGTGCGAACGGTTACCCACACAACCACAAGCTCTTGGAAGCATAGCCACGAACTTGGAGTAGAGTTTACTTACACCCCGCCCTCGGCAACAGGGGGAGTAGGAGGTATGTATATTATTCACCGTTATATTGTATATACTACTCACTTTCTAAGCCATTATTGGTCGGCGGCGCAGTGGCCGAGCGGTTAGCGTGTTCGACTCGTAATCCTAAGGTCGCGAGTTCGAGCCCCGATCAGACCACTGTGTTGTGTCCTTGAACAAGACACTTCACCTGAGTTTGTTCCAGTCGACTCAGCTGTATAAATGAGTACCAGCTCTCCCGGGAGCTAACCTGCGATGGATTAGTGTCCTGTTCAGGGGGAGTCAAAGACTCTCATCCGCTTAACACTACAGAAACCGGAGATAAGCGCCGGCCTAATGGGCCAGTAGGCTCGAGAAAGGATTTTAGCTTTTAAACCATTATTGACTGACGGGTACAAAAGACGAATTAGAAGACATGTTTTACATATCAATCACTCATCATTAATTCGTTAACTCAGTAGTAACATTAAATGAGACTGAAAGTGAAGCTAGCAATTGCAACGGTATTAGTATTTCAAGCGATGAAAAAGACAACGATGACATTCGTTGTAGTTCTAATGGAGTAAATAGTTAAATGGATTGATGAATAGACCACTAATCTGATTCTGAGAAGGCTAATTCTGTTTGTAAGTTTTTAATTTTGTATAAATGTATTCAAATTAGATTTTTTTTACCTGATGTCACTGACACTTGAATATTAGGAAAAGTCTCCTACAAGTTTAATTACGAGAAATCAACAACAACTACCGACACGACCAGTAACCAGCAGTGGAATATCATCAAAATCAAATCGGAGAAGACTTTAGAGGGCAGCAGTACATCCAGGTGGCAAATTATGGTAACGAAACAGCGTGTCACTGTACCATACACAGCCACGATCATTGCCAAGTTCTCAGCCGAGATGGATGGGTTTTTACGATGGGGGGGAGGGTACAATGGACACAGCCCAAACTTTCATAAAAAACACAGGGGAAGCGGCAGCAGACCTACCTTTAAGTATAGATTTGGGAGCGCCAGTAAACCGTTCTACCAGGTAAGACTGGAAATGTGTAACTTGAGTATTGTAGCGTACATGCCCAGGAATGCATACAATCGTATGTATTCAAACGTTTATTGGTACAAGGGAGATCCATAGGGAGGGGGGTGCGAATGGTCCGCATCCCCCACGGGTAGCGAAGGTCCACTTTTTTGTTGACCTATTATTTGAGAAAGCAGAATTATCCTCTACGTTTTTCTAGATTAACTCTCAAGTTCAAAAAAGTGACAACCTAATTTTTAAAATTTCCCAGGGAAGCATGCCCCCGGGCAACGCTAAGACTTGCGCCTTCGACGCTTGTTTGGTTCGTCTTCTCGTTTGATCGCACCCTTCCCGGCTATGGGCCAACAATGCAAACCAGCTTAACTAATTTAGATGCAGCATTCATTTACGCATTCTGCTATACAAACAGAGACATATGTAACAACAGCTTTTTATTTCATGGAATGAAATATAAACCCGGGCCTCCCACACGACAGACTGCATGGCTCCTTACCAACCGGACTAACTAGATAGCATCCACTTTTAATCTTTTAATTTTTCTTCAATTTTATTTATTTTTTTTGTTTCAAACTGTTGGCCACTAGGCACTGAAAGAGGAAAGCGACAGAAACGTGTATCCGTGGCAATGGCACGACATGAAGCAGAAATACAGCTACGGTCAGCAAGTCATCAACAGCCTCGCAGATGAAAGGATGTACGAGTTCACCTTAACTGGCCAGTTTGAAGACGTTCTCGGCACTCATGCCGACATCCAGTGGCACTCCTTGAACGGCAAACGGAGTATTACTCTCCAGGACCCTGGGGAAAATCCTGGAGACCCCCCGCATGTTTACCCTAAACCTCCAGAGGTTGACATCTTTAACAACGTAAAAGAAATGAAACCTGTGGCTGCAGAAAAACCAAAAGGGTTCTAAACTTCGTTTGAGTCCCGACAGCCCAAACTGTCTAAGAATGTGAAAAAATATCTAGACCAGTTTTCGAGAGCATATAGAAATTAGAGAAAACTATATGGTGCATGTCAACTATTCTCTTATTTACGTTGCTACCGCTTTAGTGATCTACCGCTTAATACAAGAATCGCTTTGCCAAGAAAAACTTAGCGCAGAGAGTAAGGCATTTTAAGTCATGACGGTGCTGTATTAGAAAAAGAAATTAGACAATAAAGTAAGCAGAAAATTCCAATTTGTTGAAGAGTTGCTTGTGAATAAGTAAGAAGAGGGTTATTAATCCTTACTCAAACACAAGGAATTGCGCAAAGTAATAGAAAATTTTTCTAGTGTTGTAGAGAAGTTTGTGTAGCCTCTGTTGAGGCAGTTCGAACAAACCCAAACTGTCTTTGCTTATCTAGCTGAACAGAAATACGACGAGCATCCCTAACCCCCCCCCCCCAAGTTTTTGTTTACATTTTTTTGCCTCAATAGCATACGCACTTTTCTTTCTAAGTCGGCTACAAGGCTAATGATAATGAAATGTTTCTGCAGAGCAAATTTTCTCTGAAAATATAAGATGAATATGTTGATTAATCTTTCCGCGATATGGTTTTAAAAATTAAATTAGAAATTTTACAAAGAAGTGTATGGTTCATTATCGTTCTTGCCTCCAGCTGTTTTGCATTTTCTTGAGTGGTAATTTCTTCTTTGAAACTACACTTATTGAGCCGAAAGTTCGGTCGCTCATTAAGGCGGGGCTTAACCTAAAGCACGCTTTGTGGCCATTTTTCCTCATGATTCTTCCGATATCTCCGTCCATGGTTTGAATCTACAAAATTCCTATGCTTAAAATACAGATGAGATGAAGGAGAGTCAGCTTGAATACTTTAAGAATTTTTCGATGAATTTTGAGTTTTATTTCTTTTCTCAAAGATTGGTAATTTTAAAGAGATTTTTTAATTTGGTGATTTTTTGGGAAATTTAATAATTAATTTTGAAGTTAATATTTGATGTAAATTCGCCAAACTGTTTTCCAACGGTTTGGCATTTTTACTCAAATTTTTTCTTATTCAAATATCTTTTCCAACTTCCTCACTATCCAACAAAAGTCCCGCCTTAATAGAAAATGTCCGTTATTCTGCCAGGTTACTAAGCCACAGTAAAATGGCAGGACAAAGATAAAGAGGTAATGACACCATTGAAGCCGCGGTACTAGATGAGAGGGACAGAATGCAGCCCATTTCAGGCAACGAAGAGATCGGCATGTCAGAAGAAACACTTCACTTCAGCCACCATTCTTGCAGTTTTAAATCGTCTTTGGTGTACAAGGAATCGTGATCAACGGTTTAAAACGAATAATGTCGGCAACAACGGTTACTCAGACATTCTCAAAGGGTTTTTACCAGCGTAAAAGAAAAAAATAAAAGGAGAGAGTGGCGGAAAGCACAAGAAGAATAAGGCGAGGTGAATGTGTCGAAGGCGACTCGAGTGCTAGAAAGACATAGCTTTCAAAAATTTAATTATCGCTGGCCCAATTTTACGACTCGTTTAAATTGTAATCCGATGTATCAGGTCAGAAAAATTCGTCTTAAAATGTCAACTTTTTCCGTATTTCGCAACGTCAGAATTCTTGCTATTTTGCCAAAGCTATAAATATTAAACGGAACTTTCACAATATTTATTCTAGTATGTATTCGTTTGTATAAGAGTCATATTATAACTTACCAAGAAATTATGCTTCAGTATGCAGCCGCTTTGGAGTTGTGAGTAGTTAAAGTTCGTCGAAAAATAGTCATATTCAGCGGGGGTTATGGGGGTAAACCAGGGGGGTGGTCTAACTTGAAACCAATTAAGGCAATTGAAAGAAGAATGTTACCTCGAGTATCATTGGGTAAGGTTATCTTACGGCTCAAATATAATGAGAATCGGCCGACCCCCGTCTTTCGAGATTTTTCAATATTGCATGGTTTTCTCAGACAATCACTCTTAAAGTGCTTCGCCAAAATTTGCGTCACTAAATGTAGATTTATGTTACGTTAGGATTGTTTGAGTTCTCTTTTTGTCTTTTTCTGTCATTAATGTTCATAAAGCTAATGTGATGAGCAAACCTTAGAAAAAGAATTCAATATTGGTTCCAAAGCAAGAACAAAGATAATTCGTAAAACTAGAGTTAGAGAAAAGGGTTTAAAAAAGGAAGATAAAAAAGAAAAAAATGAGAAAGAGAAATGAGAGGGGAAAATTAAAGAAAATCATCAAGATGGGTAAAATAAACAAAGAAAAAAAGAGAGAGAAATATAAAAAATTTAAAAAGGAAGAAAAGAAAAGATTAAGAAAGGAAGAAAGAGAGAGTGAGTGAAAGAAATCAAGAAATATTGGGAAGGAAAGAAAAGAAGTAAACAACAAAAACCAGTTAAATTTCTTCAATAGAGTGTTGATGATGTTGATGTAGAATTCATTATATAACACCAAAAAGTTTTAGTAATTATAACGATAATCATAGATTATTTAATACCAATAACTTATTTATCTCAACAAAGCAAAGTGTTCGCTGTAGGGCAGTCTTTACTTTGTTGATATCACATTTAGTTATTTCCTAACAGCACGAAGTCGTCCTTACTTTCATGAAAAAATTTTGAACGGAAAACAATAAACGTCGAAATAAGGACAAACACTTGTGTAAAACTGAACTTCAATGACGGGCCAGTGAGGCATGGGGCGAGTAAAACTACGAACACGCGTCAATCACGCTATGAGCACGTGCCATAGTTTACGATGACTTTTTTCTCACGATCACTTATCACAATAAGCTCTACATGCTTCGCATTCCGAACTTAAAATCTCGACCTCAGCTCTTTCTTTACTACGGCTTTTGAAACCAAGCCGCGCCATAGTCGGGTAGAACGACGGCAAACTGACGACGCTGACCCGCTACACGATGTTAGCTCGAACGTAACTAATTTAGGTTTCATTGTTTAGAGGAGGCTTAGTTTGTGCCAGAGTCGACCTAGCTTAGCTGGACGGTAGCACGTACGATGTTTGAAACAGGCCTAAGCCTAAAACAAAATGTTTTAAGTATCAAAACACAAACTCTTTTCTGGTCAATGTTTTTTGAGGTAGTATTTAAGTAATCGACTACCTTTTCTTTACAAAACAATTTTGTTAATTGACAGGGCCTGTGCGGTTTATCTCTTGAGCAAATTGGCTGTGTTAGTTATTTTGAAGCAATCATTTGAAAGAGCAGGTACCAACAGCACATTTCAAAATATATAAACAAAGGTCTAAATATTAACTAGTAAACAACTAGAGTTATTTATCTGACGCTAAGAAGGTTCTGTTCCTTCCCCTGAGCCACTATAAACTGGACCGTTTACGCTGATTCAAAATGTAGTAGTGTACGCATTTACAAAAATTCAATTACTTGATGGAACGTTAACACAGATCTCACTACACTCCAATCAAATCAATAAAGAAACAAAAATAACAGGTACTTTGTTATTACTCATGGTGACTTTCATCTTCCAGAGATGCAAATTTTACAGGTTTGGAAATCACAATGGTACTGTAATTTAATTTTGACAACAAGCAAAGGTAGTTAGCAATAAGTGTTCCTTTTTTATATGAATCGAGGAAGAAAACCAATGGCAAACCACAGAAATAGAAAAAGAGCAACCAAGAAAGAGACAATAGAACAAACAATTAACAGCAAACAGCTGAGTTCAAATTTAATGACAGAAGTCAACACAAAGCCAACTCAAGAAGTCAAGGAACTCGCTTCAACCTATCCTCGACTGGCAGTTACATATGTGCTTCCAATGGTTTTAGGATATTTATGTTTCTTGTTTTTCAGATCGCATTCACCAGAGGCATTTGAGGTAGGTTTATAGTTCTCAATACTCTTGGTTATAGCCTCGAGGTAGTCGTTTTACAAACCAGTTATAGAACTCCGAGGGCCTACGGTTTAACGTCCTTATCTGGAAGATGCGAAGGTGATATCCATCTAAATATGTTAGAGCAAAAGCAGCATCTGAGTGAGGTTCCGATCGGGAATCGAATCCGGGCCTCTCATGCCGGCACAACAGACTGGCGCCTTACCATCTTTAGTTTGAATAATATCAGCAGTTAAAGGCAAAATAATTTTACAAAGCTGTTCAGTGAAGGATGAAAAATGATTTATTTTAAGGCATTTCGTGCTAAAGAAAACGGGTAAGATTGTAACTTGGTCTCATGAATCAAATTTAAAAGTATCTTCTTTCTAACCATAGACATAAACATCAGTGTTTGTCAACAGTAACAATTCAGCCGATTATTGCTTTTGAAACAAACGTACTAAAAAACACATTTTTGTTTTATTATGCATTACAATATACGTCTTGCTATACGGTTGTACGGTTTTCGACATTCCTATCATAAACAGGGTGCGCATTTTGCCCTGCCAGTTATCATAAACAGGGTAGCATTTAAGGTTTAAGAAATTAAAGCAAACTTTAATTATTGAAACTAAAGTCTTGTGTTTTTAATTATCGTTCCGCGGTTGATATTAGCCTGGCCGGTAAGACTGACTCGGGCGACAGATCAACGCCAAGTTTTTGTTCGATCAGAGGCGTAGATGTCTAAATAAACATCGTCTTTTCCAAAGATATAAACCACTGTTTATACAACAACCACTACGGTTTGCAAATAAAGGATATTCATGTTACATAAGGCTCTCGGCGCCGCGGAATGTGACCGCCGGTTAGCTGTATAATT
>JAOBRD020733607.1:0-14204 GCA_027575215.2 Hydrozoanthus sils
TACGTGTCACTGACGAGTCCCAAAAAGGACGAAACAGCTGTCTGGCACTGCAAAATCTGGCTTTGTCCGATCTTCTAGTCGAATCTTTTCACTGACATGTTTAATATCTCGCAGTATTCAGCCTTGCACATTTATTATTGTTACAGGGGGCACGACGGGAGGGGGTCGGGTGTTACAAGGGGCACGAGGGGAGGGGGTCGGGTGTTACAGGGGGCACAAGGGGTAAGTTGGCCGGGTGTTACAGGGGGCACGACGGGAGGGGGTCGGGTGTTACAGGGGCACGAGGTGTAGGTGGATTGGGTGTTACAGGGGGCACGAGGGGGAGTTGGGTTGGGTGTTACAGGGGGCACGAGGGATAGGTGGGTCGGGTGCTGCAGGGGGCACGAGGGGTAGGTGGGTCGGGTGCTGCAGGGGGCATGCGCGAGGGGGTGTTACAGGGTATTACAGAGGGCACGAGGGGGAAGGGGGTCAGATGTTGCAGGGTGTTACAGGGCGCACGAAGGAGGGGGATCAGTTAATACAGGGTACACTGTCCACCTTGAACGGTAACAGCTCCAATAGCTGTAAACAATGTGGCAAGGGTTGAGTCATTGGCGTCATCTCCATGAGTGGTTCGGTGGCGGACGTAAAAACACTGGGAATTGGACACCGGAAAAACACACTTTCAAATGTTGTCATCTCTTTGTAACATCGGATATTAAAACTTTTATGTTTCCGTAAAATTAAAATGCTCATACTAGTAGCACTTTAATTTTTCCTTAAATCGAGTCTCTAAAATATGTTTCTCGCCAAAAATCAGTAACTCGTCAATTTCACTACTAGGATTAAACACCTTTTTTTACTTTTGTTTTGAACGCCAGGAAATGTTGGTGGCGCTAGAAGGAGTTCCGACTCTCAACGGAATGTCCAGAAAGCAACTGATGTATGTTCTACAGGTACGAGACTGAACTTCTCACCAGTTAAGATTTTTCCCAGCTTGCACAGAGTAACAACTTTATAACTGCATAAAGCTTCCTTCTGTCTACATAAGCAGAAAGTAATTTGTTCAAATGTCTATAACGTAGGGGGAATTACAGTAAAAAACAACTTAATGGGGGTACAACGTGAGGGGAATTACAGTAAAAAACAACTTAATGGGGGTACAACGTAAGGGGAATTACAGTCATAAGTTACCTTCTGGACCGAGGCTAAATGTTCTTGAAATATTTTGGGGGTTACTGTTTGGTGCAAACGCCTTTTTGTGAAGAGAACAACTTTATAAAAACCAGGCTGAGAACAATTAACTGGTTCTAATACCGTCCATAAGCATGTACTCGGTTATTTCTCAAGAGCAAACGTTCCGAAATTTTAAAGCTATAAGAAACCAAATGAATAAATCCAGGATTGTGTATACCGTAATGTAACAAAAAAGAATAAAGTTCTAGGCCATTCCAGTCAGCCTCGGGTGTGTCAGTTTTAGTATGTTTTTAAATTTTGGCCGATTTCCAGCCTGACGTTCTTATAAACTGACGGTTCATGTAAAGAATGAAAAACGTAGAAGTTTCAGTTGGGCAGATTGGTAGCCTTAAAAATACATTTTAGAAAAAATTCCGAAGTTAATACCTGACAGAAATCAAACCAAGCTTGCACTTTCGTATGGTCAGGAAGGAAGGACGGTCAGTGGCGCAGCCAGCTTGTAAGTCTGCAGGCCTGGGCCTTCAGATTATTTTGACAGGGAAAAATAAAGAAATGAAAAAATATTCTAATTACATTACAAGCCTGCCCAAATTTACTTGATACAAAACTACATGACTAGGACCGTCCGCTTTCTTTTCCGGTTGAAATTTATATTTTTTTTATAAAAAAAGTTGTAGAAAGATCAAAAACTATTCAGCTGCCAATCTCCATGCCACAATGTCTGTGGAAATCAACATGTACAACATTGAATCGTGTAGCCGAACTTTTTTGAAAATCAATCTTTTTGAGCAAGTCCTAAGGAAGCGGAAACGTTTGAGTTTCATGTGTATTAATTCCCGTATAAAACAATCACTGCTTTATTTGTTTAAGTAAAAATTTAGATCTGGTTGTCAATTTTTTGACATCGTTTTTAACATAATATTTGTTTCAAACCAAATTCATCTATAGTCAAAGAGAAAAAAAACTTTTTGACGGAATTTGAACTTTTGTAAAATGTGTTAAAGATGGCTTTGGAAAGTTATTGAAATATTTGCTCGTTATTTTAAGAGCGATCTGGTCGATCCTGTCACGAATAACGAACCATCAAGAACAACTTTGAAACAAGATTTCACGTCTTTATTGGGCTGTCTTTTTCAAAGGCTTTGAAGGAAGAACTTTTTCGCAAAATCCTTACATCTGCATCTTATCCCGAGAAACTCAGAAAGCAGTCCAAACAGACACACATGAACGAAAAATGGGTTATGCAAATCACAACTGGCTTAACCGATGCACGAACCAAAGGATCGTTCGTGCAAGTTGTGCAGGCTTGTAATCATAAAGGAAAAAAAAACAAACGAGGAACTTTAAAATTCTTATTTTGCATTGAACGTCAGGGGCCGCGGAGCGATTTTTAGAGTGAGGGAGCAAAATATTTGAGGTGGAGTGCAGATATTTTATGGAATTTAGAACACGCATTAAAGTCAGAGAAAAAAGTGGTGGGGGTGGGGGGCGGGGGATAGTTGTCCCCGTTGCCTCCCCCCAGCTCCGTGGCCCCTGAACGTTCGTGGTTATTACTCGTTGTGGATGATAGAATTTGCCCCAAACCCCTAATGTTAATGTCACAAACGAGTGGAGAGAAGACTTATGGCTAATAAATAACGTCTCAGTCCCATGGGCCTGCAAAATTTTAAGATCCTGGCTACGCAACTGACGGTATTGCTAATCTTAATCAACAAGTTCCCGCTTCTAATCTTACTCCCGACTCATTCACTATCCCCCAAAATCTGAACTACAATATCCGGACTGGATCAATTCATTGATAGTTTTCAGTGAAGAAACGTATGCAGTACTCTGAAGAAAATAAAATTATGACCTCTATTTGATGTGTTATGATCACAAGTTGTTGTTTACTCGTTAGAATATAGAAGCATTTTGTGATACAATTTTTTGATGGTCATCATAAATTGGTTTTACGCAATTTCTTTCATAGAAAAAGTTGTATAGGTATCTATATAGTTAACTATATTTCTTTCTGTTCTATGATTAATTTCATTAAACTTTTTTATGTTGCATGTTTTTGGCTTAAGCTCAAAGGCAGGTCGGCATGATACAACCCACTGATTAGTTTTCATTTTGTTACAAAGAAAATCAACAAGTTGGACAAAGCAATAGTCTTAAACCTTTATTTAGTGTTCAGCAATGGTTGTTTTCGACTCAGAAATCAACAAAGTTTTTTCTTATTTTTATATTTCAAAAAAACAGAGCGAAAACAGTGAAGTTTAGAAGCTCGTACCACAATTAATTAATTTATTTTAGCTGATTTATCGAAAAAAAATTTTTTTTGCTCAATCAGACTGGTTTAAAACAGATTTACTCATTCTTTCGTTTGATATGCTATTAAATAATGTTAGTTTATAAAACTCAAACATAACATTTTCATTGTTTGGTCATGTCGTCCCTTGTTCGAACTGGAGCGCACCGATAGGCGAAAGGTAAACTAACTTCAAATTGACAATCAACGGAGCAACTGATGTGTCGATTCTGTACATTTGCATGTTAATCCTTTTACGCGAAGAGGAAGAGAAGGTAGAAATAACATTTAGTTGTTTGAGCACTGCAAAACTTGTATTTCAAAATTTCTTAATATACACAAAGAATTTTCTTATGATATTCTTGAAAAACTCATAAATATGTTTTGAACGAAATTTTTCATAGTCGATCAATACTAGTAATCTTACTGCAGTCTGCCCGTAGCTAGTATCATCTTGGCAACAAGGTATTATGCTTGTTTGCACTCGGCAGGTTTTTATTCACACAACGAAGGCCCAAGTTTTCTCTTTAAACCAAATACTATATTATTTCGAACAGAACATTTTGATGGTTGCAGAAATCTTTTTAAAGGTAGCAAGAGGAGAATTTCACTGAGTACCTTGAAACTGTTAAAATGTCGAATGTCTAATGACTTAACATAATTTAATACAAACACGAAACCGACGAAGAATATTACTAATTCAAAACTGGTTAAAAACCTCGCCAGCTACAAAGATCTAAAGAGCCTGTTAACAAAGTCCTCTTTTGTCAGCCATTCTGTTCTGCTTGTTACGCTACGTAGTTCTTGTTGTGTCGGAGTTGTCCAGGGTCTCGGCTGCTCGGCTTTTCGTTCCTCGTTTTGACTTTCAACTGTTGTCTTGGATCTTAAAAAGTTTCTCTCATTACGAATTTGAAATTGAGCTCTTGGTAGTTTTTCTTCAGTTTTCTCATCTTTTTTAGAAGTTGCTTCCCGTAGCGCTAACTTTCTTTGTATTCGCTTGAGATTCTCCGGTATTTTCCGGCGCCCAAAATAAGGGTCCTCAACTTTTGCACACACTTGCTTCTTTCGGAACAATTCCACTGACTTCGATCGAGGTCGACTTTCGAATTCAGAACTATCCATTACGTTTTACAGCGGACGGCCTTAAACCGTCTTTCTACTTGCTATAGTACCTCTGTATATCGAACATTTTGTTGATGAGGCTCCGTTAAACCATTAAATGACTGTTTTTCTCATCCCCGCTGGTCATTCATCTACTCCACACGCTTCTATGTTGCTATAGTTATATTAAACAAAAAGCAGGAGTCAAGGCCAGGGTCTTATTCCTTGGGCGATATCGCGAACAAAATGAAAGAGACATGCGAATAACAGTTTCCCAGTGAAAATGGTGTGTTGATGCAAACGGTTGCCTAAATGGTGTTTCCTGTGCTAACAAAAGCGTCCAAACAAAACGACTTTCGATTTGAATGGCTAGTGTTACACGTTACAGTCGTTTGATGTCAATTATTTTGCATAAAAAGATGCAAGAGCTGACAGCTAAGCCAAACTTTATCAAGCTTAGTTTTTCATGAAAAAAGACTAAAAACGATTATCGACTTAATGGTTCTAGTTACTCTTTTTGTAGGGTTTTAATGTCAAAATTGTGTAGAATCTCGGCAGATAGAAACGGAGGATGTGATAATTCTGAATACCATTTTTTCTTTTGTCAACACTGAGTTATCTCTTAATGTTTTTCGCCATTATTTTGTAGATGGCTATCTTTACTCAAGCAAAACCGAACCACGAATCAAAGAACAAAATATTATAATAATAATAATTTAGATAAATAACTTTGTGCAGCTGCTTTTTTATAAGAGAAAAATATCTGTTTGACAGCCAGTAATGAATAAATTAGTCAAATGTTGAAGAAAAATATACATGTCAAATGTAAACACAGTGAGATTTTTGGTTCACATAGAGGATAAAAAAAAAAAAACAAAACTGAAATTGACGGAGAACGGTCTGGCGGCTCTGACAACTATTTTCCAGACATGAGCACACTAAGCCATTAAAAAGACTTAGAATTTCAAAAAAACTGCTTCTGTCCTACTTTCTAAAAGAAAATGTAAAATTCAAAATCAATATTATTTTCTTGTCTGTGTACTGTCGAGTGTGCACTCGTAAATTAGCACTAACCAGAAGTGTAGTTTCACAATGCACAAACATTCATACAAAATTCGATCACCGGAGCACTTTTTTTCGGTTACTTTTGAAACCATACTTCCAATAAAAAAAATTCTCCTTTTTTTCAAATGTGTTTTAAATACCTTTTTACCAGTGGAACAAATTGCATCAAAGATTTATCTTGGCTTCAATTAACACGCAAACTAAAATGTAAATACCAATTAGAGTTAACTCATTTTCGGTAAACGAAAAAAATTTCCGCTTAAAAACGTTGCATTTCACGACGGACCCGAATTTAAAGCCAAAACTATTAAACTCGTCCAATTTTTCCAGAACAAGTTTTCATGAACAAGTTTTGTTTCACGTTCGTTTGGAAATTATCCAAGCTTGTTTTTGAATTCGGAATTTACATTCGCCGTGTATGTTGAGGGTAATTTTTGGCAAGAAATTAACTTTGTCTATTATACTGTCGAGCAGTTCAGTAACAAAGTAAACGTTAATCATGATCGGTCTTCTCAAAATAATTCTTCTTCTGTTATTCACTGCAATATAAGAAGTCTGTCAGCCAATTATGATAATTTATGTACACTGCTTACAGACTTAGACTACCCTGTCAACATAATTGGACTGTCAGAAACAAAAATCAAACATGATGTCGGCCAGATCTCCAACAATGATATTCCTGGCTATGATTTTATATCACACTCAACCCTAAATAACGCAGGAGAAGTTGGCTTCTTTGTGAAGCATGGCTTGCCGGCTTGCAGTATCACCCGAGGGTCGACTATCTTCTCTGACCGCCGGAGGAGTATGAGACTCTGGATAGAAATTAACTGCAATTCTTCAAAAAATATTGTATGCCGAGTCATTTATTGACATCCAAACGACGAAACTGAAAAATTCAATGAGCATTTGGTTTCAATTATTGATAGAGTCTCTAGAGAAAAGAACTCTGTATATTTATGGGAGACATTTTAATGTTATAATAAAATATTGATCTGCTTAACTTTGATACATGTCCCTTAACAAAGGATTTTGTAAACTTCCTAGGGACCAATTAGATTCTACCTCAAATCACACAGCCAACTAGAATTACTGAACATACAGCAACACTAATTGATTTAAGTTACACGGAACACTATATTACCTATTAGGTAATATAGTACATGATATTACAGATCACATTTCTAACTTTCTCATTATAAATAAACAACGATACTCGTAAAGTGGCCACCCGACTAGATTAGCTCTCATTGTCAGTATTTCGGGTGCTCATTCATTATGTATTCGTTTTATTCAATTAGCTAAGTTTCTTTTCTTTTGTAAAAAAAACGGTGCAAATAGAAAAATTCTTGTTGTTGTAAATCAAGTGTAAAACTGTTATTGAATATTCAGTCGACTTGTTTGGCTTAAGATGCAATAAAAATGGCACATGGCTAATCCGTCGGACAAGACAAACTTCACTTATATTTGTTTCATAAAGTTGCACTTGTCGAAAGTGCGGCGTTTAAGTCACCTCTAACGTTTGTGGTCAGATTAATTTTACTAAAAGGCTATTAAACCTTTTGACGAATCTCTTGTCTTTAAAATTGTTTTTCGTTTATGTTGTGAAAACATGTCCTGTTTATCAGAACTTTGTCTAAAATATAACTTAGGGAAAACCAAGACCAGATAAAACACGTGACAGCGCACGCGCATCCGACCAATCATAAGTCGTTCTCCGCTTTCAAAAAATACCCTTACAACACCCGTACTCGGTTTGTCTTGTTTTTGATCTTGTCTTGTAAAAATTTAAAATTTTGACCTTTTTGAGACAAAAACGAAAAGAAATCACATTATCAAGCCATAACTGAACTTTTCATTAACATGCAGTCGTAACCGGAACAATCATCGTAACTGTCACAATTTGAGCCACCCCCACACCCACCATCTTCCTCCGGCACGACCTGTTCTCCCTCGTCTCATTCTATCCTTCAACTCTGCCGAACGCACTCCCCTGATGTCAAATTATTATTAGTCTTATGATAATTTGAGATTTTTGGCTTTTTGAGACAACAATGAAAAAAATTAAATTATCAAGTCACATTTTTTTTCATCAACATATAGTCGCAGTAAACTATTTTGTAATTTAATGCCGCGCAGGTGTTGGAGCTGGGGCCCTGGTCACGAGTCACCTTCAAGATGTTCGCAGTGCTAACAGCTCTCTGTGAAAGAGTGACACAGCTGGAGTAAGTTGATAATAATAATCTTAATAACAGTAATAATAATAATAATAATAATAATAATAATAATAATAATAATAATGATGATGATGATAATGATGATGACGGTTACAAGACTGTGTTTTAGTGCTGAGTGCTAGCTAGAAGGAGAAAAAACTTGAGAGACCCCTGGTTGTTGGCTATAAGCCGCTCAACGGCATAGCATCTGCCACTGCTACAAGCAGTTTTTACAATATTAATAATAATGACAATGATAATAGTAATAAAGAGAAGGAGAACAAGAACAAGAAAAGAACATTATGAATAACATAAATCTCTTAAGAGGACGCTTCCGCTTGATTAAATTAAAAATATATGTGTTTTCGTTTCCACACGAGCATTAGCTATAGCTTTTCCTTTATAAGGTTTAATTTTTCTCCTAAAGAATGGTAATAATTGTAACACTGTTGTTCTGATTATTACTGCAGCCATTTTGTAAAGGAGATGGTGGAAGATCTCGACTTCGCTGAGGTTGAATGGAAAATGGATGTGTACAAAGTAAGTGAAAGATGGGACTGAAGTAACTTGTACGAGTGACGATCACATGTACACATGATGGAATTACAGTGTTAATGATAATTTATCAAAAGTAGTAAATCGTTTTTAGGCATTTTACGGTAAAAATGAGCAAAGACATTTATCGTTTTGACGTTTCGCTGGACGTCATTTTCATTTGTGTCAGTATTAGAAACCGCAGACCAAAATGTGTTTAATGCAAAATAACTCAAGCCACTCTTGAAAAAACTCAGTACAGAAAAGAGACTACAGCCGTCACAGCGGGATTCATCTGTGGATCATGTGACTTTTTACTGCAAAACTGCAGCCGCTTATTGATATAACGAATCAGTAATCGGACTCTACACTTGCCAATGCAAGTTCTTTATGTGATTGACTAAAACAGGCAGTTAAACTCTGTGTGTATTCAGGCATGAATTCCCTCAAGACACTGTTTTATAATCATTAAATTCAAACTCAGTCATCTAATAAATTCATTTTGAAAATGAAACCCAGCGAAACGTCGAAACGTTTAGAATCTCTCGCTTATCTAAATTGGATAATGATAATGAAACTGATGATAAAAATTTAAAAATGCTTCGCTTCGCTCACTCGTGAGAGTAACATTCAGCACTCGGAGATAAACTGATTCGTATCCCCGCGCGGCCATGTAATATCCTCCATTTATTATTTGCATTGTAGAACATGTTTTATTTCACTGAGGATCCCTCAGTAAACTACATAACTTCAGACAACTTGCGCATCGAACTGAAAGCCGGCGGGCTAAGCCAACAGCAAGAAGATCACGTGATCAACCATATTTTGGCGGGAAACGAAAATGATCAAGTGAGTGTTTTACAAAACGAACAAAAAGTAGCATTAATCAAAATAACAAAAAGACGTGCAACCGTAGTAATGTATATTAACAAGTAAAACTTGGTACTGAATTTTGGGTATCGCAACATAAATCCTTTCTTAGACAAGAGGGGGACACTAGGCGGGCGCTAACCTCCGGATTCTGTACCAAGCGGATGAAAACCTTTGTTTCCCCTTTTACGGGACTCTCATCCATCGCGTCGTAATCATTAATACAGCCGAGTCGACTGGAACAAGTTGGAATTCGAACTCGCGACCTAAGGATTACGCGTTAACGTGTCCTTAGGATTACGAGTAAACGCAACCTTAGGATTACTAGTAAACGAAACTTTTGGATTATGAGTAAACGCGCCCTTAGGATTATAAGCAAACGCGTCCATAGGATTACAAGTAAACGCTTCCTTAGGATTATGAGTAAATGCATCCTTACGATTACTAGTAAACGCGTCTTTAGGATTATGAGTAAACACATCCTTACGATTACTAGTAAATGCGCCCTTAGGATTATGAGCAAACATGTTCTTAGGGTTATGAGTAAACGCATCCTTAGGATTATGAGTAAACGAGTCCTGAGGATTATGAGTAAACATGTCCTTAGGATTATGAGTAAACGCGTCCTGAGGATTATGAGTAAATGCATCCTTCGGATTATGAGTAAACGCATCCTGAGGATTATGAGTAAACACGTTCCTAGGATTATGAGCAAACGCTTCCTTAGAATTATGAGTAAATGCGTCTTTAGGATTATGAGTAAACGCATCCTGAAGATTATGAGAAAACGCTTCCTTAGGATTATGAGTAAACGCGTCCTTAGGATTATGAGCAAACGCGTCCTTAGGATTATGAGTAAACATGTTCTTAAGATTATGAGTAAACGCATCCTTAGGATTATGAGTAAACGCGTCCATAGTATTACGAGTAAATGCGTCCTTAGGATTATGAGTAAACACATCCTTACGATTACTAGTAAACGCGCCCTTGGGATTATGAGTTAACGCATCCTTAAGATTATAAGTAAATGCGTCCATAGGATTACGAGTAAATGCGTCCTTAGGATTATGAGTAAACGCATCCTTAGGATTATGAGTAAACGCGTTCATAGGATTACGAGTAAATGCGTCTTTAGGATTATGAGTAAATGCATCCTTACGATAACTAGTAAACGCATCTTTAGGATTAGGAGTAAACGCATCCTTACAATTACTAGTAAACACGCCCTTAGGATTATTAGCAAACATGTTCTTAGGATTATGAGTAAACGCATCCATAGGATTACGAGTAAATGCGTCCTTAGGATTATGAGTTAACGCATCCTGAGGATTATGAGTAAACGCGTTCATAGGATTACGAGTAAATGCGTCTTTAGGATTAGGAGTAAACGCATCCTTACAATTACTAGTAAACACGCCCTTAGGATTATGAGTAAACACATCCTTAGGATTATGAGTAAATGCATCCTGAGGACTATGAGTAAACGCGTTCATAGGATTACGATTAAATGCGTCTTTAGGATTATGAGTAAATTCATCCTTACGATAACTAGTAAACGCATCCTTAGGATTATGAGTAAACGCATCTTTACAATTACTAGTAAACACGCCCTTAGGATTATGAGCAAACATGTTCTTAGGATTATGAGTAAATGCATCCTTAGGATTATGAGTAAATGCGTCCTGAGGATTATGAGAAAGCGCGTCCTGAGGATTATGAGTAAACGCGTCCTTAGGATCGTGAGTAAACATGTTCTTAGGATTATGAGTAAACGCATCCTTAGGATTATGAGTTAACGCATTCTAAGGATTATGAGTAAACGCGTCCTTAGGATTACTAGTAAATGCGTTCTTAGGATTATGAACAAACATGTTCTTAGGATTATGAGTAAATGCGTTCTTAGGATTGTGAGTAAACGCGTCCTTAGGATTATGAATAAACATGTTCTTAGGATCATGAGTAAACGCGTCCTGAGGATTATGAGTAAACGCATCCTTAGGATTATGAGTAAACGCATCCTTAGGATTATTAGTTAACGCATCCTTAAGATTATACGTAAACGCATCCTTAGGATTACGAGTAAACGCGACCTTAGGATTACTAGTAAATGCGTCCTTAGGATTATGAATAAACATGTTCTTAGGATTATGAGTAAACGCGTTCTTAGGATTATGAGTAAAACGCATCCTTGGGATTACTAGTTAACACGTCCTTAGGATTATGAGTAAACACGTCCTGAGGATTATGAGTAAACGCATCCTTAGGATTATGAATAAACGCGTCCTTAGTAATGCGAGTAATACGCTCTTGCCGCTCGACCACTGCGCCGCCGCGCCGTGCTTGCAGCATATAGGCAATCAATTTTAAATTTTTTATTCCTTCTAATACTAATCGAATGTTTGTTCATCTGAATATTCAGTTTTGCGCTCGCTGTCTGAACCAGCTTTCAAAGTCCTCTGCGATAATTTATAAGTTTCTCTTGCTCGCTAGGTAGCCATACTGTCTGAATGGAACACCGTAGACTCATTTTGTCAGCAATGAGTCAAAAATACACTGTACAGTCCAACGTTAGTAATTGCTGTCGAGCGAAGCGAGACAGTTTGTTTTCTCAACGATGTATCAAGTGTTAGCAGTCGATTTGTCGATTTTAGTGGACGGATTGGATCATGCGGTTTGTCCGTCGATCGTTCCGCAGGAGAGTTGCTCAGTATTACATGAAGTACAAACATTTATTGATCCAAATAAGGAGATCCTACCGGAACTAGATCCAAATAAGGAAGCGCTGCCCCTGCCATATATTCTCAACGATGTATCATGTTGTTAGTAGTCGAGCTCTCGATTTGAATGGATAGGTAAATTCTCCAAACTAGACTCCCTATTTTTCATTCAGAAAATTGGGCAGAATTTTACTTTTCATTTCAGTATTATTAAGTTATCATTTCCTCAGCATCAAATGTCCTGTTTTATGTAAGAAGTTAGATGATAACTGGCTGAAACTGAAAGGGGTGAAGGTCATTAACAGTACGTTTCTAAATGACATCACTGGGTATCCTACAATAGCTCGGAAGCATTATCTTTACCTGTGATAACATTTAGTTATATATGTATAGCGTACTGATCAAGTTAGTCTGTTTTGTTAACTGTTTGTTCATCTGGCTAAGGTACATTATAGCAATATGCATAAAATGAACGAGTTTTAATTTTCCGTTTCACGGTATGACACGACGATCAACTGGCGGTTGAACAAACACACCCACCATAACAACATCATTATATATCTCATCATCCCAAGGTCATTTAAGACAGAAACCTTCGATCATATTTTACAAAGCTCGTCACGAGAGTAAACGCTTTACTGCTCAAGCTATTAAACCAATAAGAAACCCGAAAACAACAAGTGTTTACAATCCGCAATGCACTTAGGGTTAGCTACAACCGTGGTTAATTTACATCTTATACTTTCCCCTCCTCAGATTTCCTTTCTCGACTACATGGCGTACATTCCACTATTTATAACCATCCACAGCAACATTTGCAGGAACGCCCTGGACATGTCACGTGATAAGTTCTCGCGTAAGCGACTGCCGACAATCACGTGAAAGGAAGTTGGAAAAAAAGGCATGGTTACATAGGCCGCCTGAAGCAGCTGAGTAACCATGCCGACAGCCGAACAGGATACGAAGTTAATCTTTCAACATTTGCCTTTTATCCGGTCACTTCCCCTCACTTAACACATACAAAACTAAAATACTTGTTTGTGAGAAAATTGGAACTTGATCATAAATGCCAACAATTGATAATGGAAGCAAATTTCTCTAAAGGGCCTTTTGTCGTGTCTGGCTTTCAGAGGGTTACGCAAGCACCTTATGGAATGAAAATGGACTCCACTACGGTAAAGACAAAAAGTTTTTTAAACTATACAAGTTTTCTATTTTTTCAACTTATTTTTTGGTGTTTCACATACCTAACCCGAGCCCAGTTAAAATCCTTCTTTATGAATAATAAGAATCTCAAACTTTATCACCAGTATTGAAACTTTGTAATGATGCCGTTGACTTTGCTTGTATTGCAAGAAATTCTTTGTTTTTTTAGGAATCTCGAACTTTCATTTTAAAATAAAAATAAGAAAAATAGAAAGGATCAAACGAAAATATGCGGTGTGTTTAAATTTCTAAAGATTTTTGCTGAGTTAGTAATTAATTAAAACGAAAA
Organism: Hydrozoanthus sils; assembly: GCA_027575215.2. NCBI lineage: Eukaryota > Metazoa > Cnidaria > Anthozoa > Zoantharia > Hydrozoanthidae > Hydrozoanthus > Hydrozoanthus sils. Next base: position 13,465 of record JAOBRD020733607.1, read on the forward strand.
AAGATAGTTTAGATTTATTTTGTAAATACGAGACAATAGTTTAAAGAAACCGTGTGCAAAATTATTTTTTACACTATTTTGTAATTAAAAATGTATTCATGTATGTTTAATTTGTTTTCTTTAAACTTGGGACTAATTAGCTGATTAGCCTATCAAGCTTCATGTAATTTCCTCATAAGCGATTAGAAAAGAGATGGCGTCCATTGAAAACTACAGCACATACAAGCTTGTACTACAATGCACTGCGAACCTTACACTGCTGAAAGAAGCTCGGAGAAGGTGATAACTGGTAAAACTATTCCTTGTACCAACAACACTGTGTGTGCCAAATTTGTGATTTACAGATTTTCCCTATGAATTTAATTCTATGGTCAGTTTTAGACGTTAATGCACTAGGAATTATGGGCAAATGTACAAGTCGCCATCTTCTGTGTAACCTTCACCCTAATCTAACCTTCAAACTAATCATGAAGCCATTGCGTCCTTCAGTCTTTATCAACTAGGGGTCTAATTAAAATGGAAAGGATTTTTCTTGTCAAAATCAACTGGTTTTAAAATTGATTGGAGAACTCTTTAAATTTTGGATGTATAGTTTTGAAGGAAAAAAAGGCCATATTGAAAGGTACATACATTGTGACAGCGGAATAAAAAAGTAGGAGGGGAGGGGGGGGCGAGGAAGCTTTACTGATTATCTACTTAAGGAATTTTTCAAAGTGTTCTTTGTCAGTGTCAACTATCCT
>JAOBRD020733711.1:0-14202 GCA_027575215.2 Hydrozoanthus sils
TAGGGGTCTTTTGGACAAAGTATGAGAAAAATGAAATTTTCAAACTGAAACTCGATGCTAAATAATTATGGACATCCACTCTTAATTTGTTTGTCTTTTCGTTATCCTGCTGGCTTTTGTGCCTTTAAGGTTTCTGACAAGAGCAACTTTTGGGGTCGACTTAGAGACTGGAATTTAAAAAAAGGGGGCTTTGTATCCCCCCAAAATAGGGGTCAACTTATACACCAGTTTGACTTATACACCGGAAAAAACAGTACATGTCAAGAGAGTCCTTGTTTTGTTTCTTAATACCCAGTTGATCAGAGCTCCAAGCTTGTGCCATTACTTCCCACCACCTCCTCCCCAACCCCTCAAACTAAACCTTTCATTCCCAAAAGAGAGTAGGCTGAGTTAGAATTACACTCTCTTGTTACACAATTATGATCACTCAGAAATAGTAATGAGAATGGCTTGATTGTTTTTAGGTTGAGCTAACAGGTAACAACATGTACGGCTATGTCCACCCTGAAGACCATGAAGATCTAACCAATGTACTTACCAGCGGGTATAATAATAAACAGCAAGCTTCCAGTCCAGTATGTGATATTCCTCTCTTTGGAAAAGGTAAAAAAGTTCAAGCAATTTTATCAGCAGACATAGATACCTTGAAGTAAATGTTCTAATTCAGGTTCATGATATATGAAAGATTTTAGGTGTTCTGAAGTACCGTTATTGCTGAAAAGGAACAGAATGATGTGAATCTTGAAATATTGTTTAATAAGACTGTCTTTTCTGCCTTAATTTTTACTTCTTTACATGTAGGTCCACTGAGTCCAGAGGTAAACCAAGAGCAAGATACAAAACAGAAACCTCTGTCATTCTTTGTGAGAATGAAATGTACCTTAGTTCGAAGAGGAGGGTCGTATACCAAGTCAACAGGGTTCAAAGTAAGTTGTGTTCGGAATTAAACTATTTGAATTATTTTGTATTCACCAGTGCTCATGGTTAATCTAAACTATTGGTTGTACAGGGAAAACACAAGCATGGAGTAGCATCATTGGTTTTTGCAAGATTAGCAGTGTACAGCTATAAATTTTATATATGAAATTTTATATATGAAATTTCATTAAGTTATATTGCGGCGAGTGAATACAAAGCAACAATTACTGCTTGGCAAACAGAATGCAAATTTGTTAGATTTTCTGGTTTTCATCTTTATGTAGGTGGTTTGTTTTTCTAAACTTTTAAAGGAAGTATTTAAAGAGGTAGAAAAAGTTGAGAAAAAATACAAGTTTTGATACAAGTTCTAAATTTTGAAACAACAAAAGGTTAGTAATTTCATTTATCTCATGGAGATTCAGAATACCCAAAGTGTGAAATCTCATTTCTTTAGTTTTGCAGTAGTCGTAGCTGCTGTTGATGAGAGATAAACTATATGTGCAACTAAATTAGAAATAGAGTGGCTGGAAGAATTGAAATTGCAAAAGCCTGGTTTAGAAAGATCATTGTTGTGAATGTCATTGAGGTGATCCTAGATGCGGTTACCTAAACACTTTCGGTGGTCAGTGAATAACTGTTAGAAGCAAGTTCACATAATCTTTATACTCACAGTGCTATGGTTCAATTTGTAGGTTATTCATTGTATTGGCCGATTGCGAGAGTACAGAAACGACAATGGAATGTCAAAGTTTGGATTGGTTTGTATTGGACAACCACTTCCGCAGCTGACAATCAATGAGCTTCCTCTGGAGTGTAACATGTTTGTCAGCCGTGTTGGCATGGATTTGAAAATTGTGTACTGCGAGGGAAGGTAGCTGGAACAAATTCTTGTTATTATATTCCACATCAGATAGAGAACAATTTTTGGCCAAAAGGCAAAAGTTGTACTTGTGATCTGTCAAGAAATGAAAAAGTTCAAGAAATGCATGCTCTTCAAAAGAAAGTATCAGTGATAGAAAACTCATGAAAATTCATACATGTAAACATAATTAATTTAAAACATTACTAAGCATAATTAATTTAAAACATGTAAACATAATTAATTTACTATATGAGCAAGCCAATTATCTTAAGCCAAGATGGGAATTTAAGAAAAATAAGAGGCTCCTTGTAGGCTTTACTGATGGATGTATGTATGCTCTGGATGTTCCTAGTCTTGAACCGGTCACTAACCGCAGTTAGGCTGGGAATGAGTAAATTTACCAGCCAGATGGCGTTGTGTATTTGGTCAGCAATGCAAATAGTGAAATAATCTAAAGTTACCGAATGCTATGCCAAATGTGCATCCTAGAAAATGTAGTGAAAAGAGGCATTGTTCAACATCTGTTGATATGATATGTTGTCTGGTTGGTAGAGATATATCTTAAGTTTAGTAACAAATGTGTATCCCACAACTTTGACCCAGCACAACATAAATTAAAGTTAAGAAAATGAAAACCAAGTCCATTTCTTGACTCATTGGCCTACAGCACCACAAGTTGTTTTTCTTTTTGCACCCTTGGTGAAATAGTGTGGAACTAAGTGTGTACCTTATGTCATGAGAAGTTCTTTTCAATATCTTTATGCCTTTTGTTTAAATGCATCACAAGGGTCAATTACTGCAACTGATCTATGAATAGAAATTCTAAATGTCAGTTGTAATGAAGTAAAAAGTGTATAAAATGAGTATAAAATAAATGTTACTGAGATACCAATAAAAACAAAAGGGATAATAATTTATTATTAATTATTGACTTGTTATTTTTTTTTATAGTTGTTATAATTTTGGGTTTTATTACAATTGTTATTGATATTTTTTACATTTAATTTTCATTTTAAGTACTGCATTTAAGTTATTTCTTTTATTATTAAGTTTTTTGTTATCTTATGTAGGATCCACAAGTTTATGGACTATTATGCTAAGGATATCGTTGGTATATCTGCTTATGACTTCTATCATATGGGTGATGTCTCGCTTGTGCAGGATGCACATTTAAAGTGTAAGTATCAAATAAACCTTTGGTACTTGATTGCTTTAAAAAATCCTTTCTCGAGTCTAAGTGGCTTAGAGGCAGGCGCTTATCTCTGGTTTCCATATAGTGTTATTAAAGTAGATGAGAGTCTTTGACTCCCCCAGGACAGAACACTAATCCATTGCAGGTTAGCTCCTAGCAGAACTAGTACTCATTTATACAGCTGACTCGACTGGAAAAAGTTGTTTAAGTGTCTTCCTCAAGGACACAACACAGTAACTTGTGCCTTATCAAAGTAGATACTTCTGGCAGATCTCATGACCATCTGTCTTAAAAAGAGTTTACTATGCATGTGCTTAGTTATTTTGTTTGGTTATTGAGCTGAAAAAGTAATACTTGTCATTTCCTAGTTCTGACAAAGGGCCAGGTAATAACCAAGTATTATCGCTGGATGAACAAGAACGGAGGTTGGGTTTGGATGCAGACGAAAGCATCACTCATCCCCCACCCGGACAATCCTGAAATCAAGCAAATGCTCTGCCTAAATTACATTGTCAGGTATGTGAAAGACTTTTTCAGGTGCTTTTTTTTCTTAATATCCCTAACTCAAAAATAAGAAGGCGATTTACCTTTTCATTGGTGTTAAGTTTAATTTTGTGTCTTGGGAAGCCATGTAATAATTTATCATTTAAGCCAGAGGCAGACCTCCAGCATCTTAGAACTTCTTCCTTACATGACATATTTGGAAAGTGAATTGGAAGAAACAAAGCGAACTATTGAATATGAGATAAAAATTATGATACCATCATAATTTAATGCATGAAAAGTGTGGAATGTAACTGTGTTATCTTACCAATTGTATCTCTGTTGTTTTTTTTGGCTCAGAGCCAGGTTATAAAAATTATTGTATTTTTCAGGGCAAAAAATGGGTAATGTTGAAGTAAAGGGCATTCTTTGTAAGGCTCAATGTTTTCACCAGAGGTGCAATTTGAGGCGAGTGATCGGTTTCGCTCACCATCAGTCACACAAAATTGACCTGAGTAGAGCAACGACTCGATTAGCTACTCGCTTGATTAAAATAACCTGCCTCATTGATATTATACATATTAAAAGTAGCAGTCATCTATAAAAACTAAATTTTGCATCATTAAATTTTTTGCTTAAGAGTAATGAGAATGGAATTGAACACAAAGACTGAAACTTTAGCTTTGGAATGTGCAGAAGTGTCTTTTCTAGTGTTTATTACCCACTCAATCAATGGAAACAGTTGCTCACCTCAAGTATTTTATGTGAGTTTTATTTCACTCACCAAGGATTTTAAAATGGCAAACTTTGTTTCACTAATCCTTATAGTAGGTTTTGAAAAGTCTGCACTTTTTTGATAAAAAAGTTAGAATAATTTTATAATGTGAATTTAGACTAAAATAATAATGTATAATTGCTGAAGTTCTTAAATCAGGTAAGTTAACATAATCTTGAATAGTTAAGTTCTTATGATAGTTTTAATTGTGTTTTTATAAAAAAGATACTTGCATCTCAAGTGAAATATTGGTACATGAAAATGCATACACACTTAAATTGGTTTCACAATTGTGAGTCAGACTAGTCAATTTCATAAAACTTATGATATTGCTAAGGACAATAATGTACAATATAAATTGGAATGAGATTATGTTACTTTATAAGGTTACAGTGAGTGACTCTAATTTTACACTTACTGGCCACTATGAATATCTGACTAGTTTCCAAAAGAATAATTATTGCAGTCGAGCAAAGAAAGACAGCATATTTTCTCAACAATAAATCACATTGTTAGCAGTCGAGTTCTCAATTGTAGTGGACGAATCAGATCATGCGGTTTGTCTGTCAGTCGTTCTGCAGGACAGTTGCTCAGTATTACATGAAGTACAAACATTTATTGATCCAAATAAGGAGGCCCTATCAGAACTAGATCCAAATAGGAAGCGCTGCCCCTGCCATAATATTATCATGTTAGTAGTCGAATTCTCAATTTGAGTGGATAGGTAAATACTCCAGACTAGGCTCCCATCCCTATATTTCATTCAAAAAGTTGTGGGAGAATTTTACTTTTCACTTCAGTAATTTTCTGTGTTTGATAAGTTATCATTTTCTCAGTATCAAATGTCCTGTTTTATGTAAGAAGTTAGATGGTAACTGGCTAGCAGTGGAACTGAAAGGGATGAAGGTCATTAACAGTACACTTCTAAATAACATCACTGGGTATCCTACAATAGCTCTACTGCATTATCTTTACCTGTGGTAACATCTAGTTTAATTATGTAGTGGGCATGATATTCAAATGGCTTCTATTTTTGATTTTTGATAAAAAAAACTTATTCTGTAGTAACATAGAGCATCGTGGAGTTGTACTAGGAATGACACAGTTAGAAGACAAGCCTAAGCTGCCAACTGCGACCATCACAGAACTTGATCCAGGCAGTAATGAAGACAACGCTGGTGATTTGGCAGATGCCTCAATCCAGGATAACTGTGTGGTCTTCCCAAAATGGCAGGCATGTCAAGGTTAGTTTTATAATGGCATTTCAAATGAGCAAAACTTGTGTCAAAACAGCTAAAACAACAATTTCACCTCCTTTACGGAAAGTTGACTTTAAATTCAGGATATTTTCCAAAGACTTGGAAAATAATTTGATGTAGCTACTCAGGTCTTGGTAAATTGCCACACCCATTTTACGATCTTTTGATGTCTTTTAAGTAGCGGCAGTTCAACAACTTAGGGTCTGACTTGTAGTCCTAGGGACAGGAGGCAGCGTGGCTCGGTGGTTAGGGTGCCAGATTTGCATGCCGTTGACCTGGGTTCAATCAAATCCCACTTTGACCACTGACAGGATTTGGCTCGGTGATCCCAGAGTCAAATTCACCATGCTTGTAAAAAGCCAACTTGTCTGCCTCCAACTGGATTCTTAAATGTAGTCCAGTTTACTTAGGGGTTACTGACATGCAATTGGTCTTGAAGAACACTTAGTAATGCCTTTAAACCCTACAGCAAGAGACTGCTGTAGGGATTAAAGACTGCATAAGGTTCTCTAATATTATTATTAGTCAAGGTTTTAAGAAGTGAGAACTGGCCAAAAAATCTGATTCACAGGCAAAACTAAAATGACAAACTTTTAAATATAAAGTATCAATTTTGACCCAAAAATGGGGCTTGATACTTTTACTTGTTTAGGAAGAAGTGTGGCTTAATAGTTGTAATACGTTTAATGTTTTATTTCGATGCACAGGAAATGAGTTGTTTGCAAGACAGTCAACAGCTGATACTTATCCTCTGGGGTTTGGATCACCAAACTCTGGGGGTCTTGGTATTGATAACGATGTGTTTGCCTCGTGGCAAGGAAGTGATAAACAGAGTGATCTAGAGGACAATCTTGAGGACCTGCAGGAATTTATTGACTCTGAAATGACAGATTTTGACCACGACTTGGCCAACTTTGTTGTCAATGGGAGTGAAATGCCAGTTATGTTGAGACCACCAAATGAGAAACAAGCAGAGGACTTTCCAGAGAATGGTTTGTATTCTGAGTCAAATATTCAGAACTCCTGTATTCCAGAGAGCAGTTATGCAGTTCCTTCATACAACAGCATTCCACTCCAAAGCTTGCCTAAGCAATCAGGAGTTCCTCAAAGGAAGACAATGGGAGGAGAAAACTTTCTGGAACTTAATCCAGTGATGCTTAATGATAATGAGGCATATAGTGGTAACACACCTGCTGCCCAACCAGGTAATCTAAGGCAAGGCTCTGTTGCCCCACCAAAAATGCCTCGCTTGAACCACATGCCATCTGTACCAACAGCTACAAACACAACACCTCTCCAACCAACTTTGGCAACAAGAAGCCAGCTTATTGGAAATCAAGGTATGCCACAGCCAGGTGTGGCATCATACCAGATGGATGGTTCGAGATATCAGAATAATAATGGCCTCACCACAGCTAACAATTTTCAGGGTGGAAATGTCAATGGGATTAGTGGAGATCTTGGCCAAGTAAGAGGTAAATCAAACAATTTTGCTGTAACACAAGGCTCAGGAGGGATTAATTGCGGCAGTGCGTTCACAGAAGAACTCATGGCTAATTTAGTTGACGACATGTTAACTGATCCCAAGTTGCACATAATAAGCGACAAAGAGTGCCTAAATAACCAGGAAAGGTGTTTTCAAAATCAATCTCAGTTTCAATCATCGGGGTATCCCATACTAGAAACAAAAATAAAACAGGAGACAATAAGCCCTACAGTATCCGAAGCAAGTTTTTTTGGCAAATGTACAAATCAAGGTAATTTCTACCAAGCTCCCCAAACCTCAAGGACTCAATTAAGTTCAACTGCTACAGTAGGAAGCAATGCGAACTTTCAACAGTTTACAACAGTTCAACAGGTGCCCGTTCAACAGGCACCAGTTTATACAGGTGTTAACCAAAAACAAAATAGTACTTTATCACAAAATATCTGCCCCCCACAGCCAGCTTCAATAATGTTTGCGAATCAAAAATCTGTGGAAGGAAGCTATGATTTCTCACCACAGACACTTTTGGGGGATAATATTCTGAGCAGAGAGTTTGTGTCGTCTCAGCTGAAATCACAAGTGCAACCATCAACATTGAGAACTCTTCTTCAGCAAGATGTGAGTTTTAAACAACAGCAGCCATTCAATGCTAACACTCAACAGAACTACACAAATCTTTCAACACAGAACAGTATGGCTTCCCAACGGAAGCAAGGATTCGATCCTTTGCAGAATGCTATGCATTGTGGAGGGTTTAATGTTCAGAACTCAACTTCTGGTTTTTACCCTGGTTCAGCGGTAAACAACCAACTGTTAAATAGTACAAACAACTGCAGTGTTGGGCAAGCCAGACAAATTATCAACTTCCCCAATTCCCAATTGCAGTAACATTATTCATTCAGTTCCAGATGTTGTATAGCTAGCTTGTTGTTGTGCTTTTACAAATGAAAACAAAAAAGGTTGACACTACTAAGAGTGGTAAGCACTGTGGAGTTGTATATTCTGCTTGTTACTACTGAAAAATAACCCCCTGAAAGCATTAATAATACTCCAATGCTAAATTTGTTTGATTACATCAGTGTTGCAAACGTTATCAAATGCTTTCTGCTGTTTTGATAAGGGTTGACGATTAAAGTGATAAAATACATGATAAAATTGATAATAGTAGTAGTATAACTGTTATTATTATCATAATTATCATAACATTATTTATAGATAGATACATAGTGCAAAGGTGAAATTAATTGTTACAAACTCTCGACTGTTACAAGTCTCAATTTTTGGATCACAGGTACGAAACTGCATTGTTTTCATGTTTGCCGTTCTGTTAAAGCAAGTAGACTACATGGTGGAGTTTCCTATTAGTCAACAGTCATTATGTACCTCATTTACTATAACATTCATAGAAAACGGTGTGTAGTCAGTTTTTTGGTAGAAACCAACTAGTATAGTACCTTCAAATTTTAACTGTTAAAAAAGAGTGTTTAAAAAATCTGCCATTGTCTGTCTTTTGCTTAAAAACACCAGCAGTTTCGCTACTTGCTGTCTATCACATCGTTCAATAAACAGCGAGTAGGTTAGCCAATCAGATTGTAGCATTCGTGACTGTATGCTAGTAGGTCTCTACTAATTAAGCTTTTCCGTTTTTCCAAACTTTGTTGGAAACGTGCCAGATTGTTGGGAGAACACAAGAAAGGTTTTCAGCTCGTGATCCAAAATCTTTTCGAGTGTTCTTCCAACAATCCCAAGTGTCTCTAACAGAATATAGAAACACGGAAAATATCTTTTAAAGCTTTTTTAAAATAATAACAACTGATGACATCATTCATAATTTCTATCTAGATTTTAAAAATGGTCTTGGCCAATCAGAGCGCATGTTTTTCTGAATTTATTTTATAATATAGTATTTAATGACACTTTAAAGGAGGATTTAAGCAACAGTACCTTTTGTCCATTCTGTCAGGCAATGAAGAAGTTTCAACAGTTCAGCCATCATTTGTACTCCTTGTACAAGAGTCATTCCTTATTTTCCTGATGAAAATATTATATTACAAATCGTATGAGTTTTGAGGTAGCAATTACAGACGAATGCAGTTTCTTGAAACAATTTTTTAAAATTTTGGACTCTTTCACCTTTCTTAAGTTTTTAGTAGCTTTTTGAAATTAATTATACTTCCCCTACTTAAATCCAAAGTACCCAGTGAAAGCACTTGGTCAAAGAAAATTATACTGAAAATCCATTTTCTATTAATGTTTTATTTAAGTAATGATTTTATGTCATTAATTATGAAAATGTTACTTGTGTGATTCCATTTGATTTGTATTTGTCTCCGTGTTGGTTGTGGTTTGTTTCTCCTCTGCACTATGTTGTGATTTTCAAAAGTCAACCTTCATCAAACAGCTCTGAAAAGCTATTTAGTTAAATTTAGAATAATTAAAAATCATTAGATGCTTTTAGATTTATTACATGTACATAAATAGAAATTTATGCAAACATAAATCCTCTTTGTGTGTCCATATTGGCCACTAAAGTTGGTGGATTCTGTGAAATTATTTAAAGTTAGACCTCAATTTTGTTGGGTAAAATTTGGAACATATCCTATTTTTACAGTTAAGCCTACTTTTCCAAACTAAACCGGATGAATTGTTTACCATGAACTAATTTTATTGAATGATGACTAAGCTTTGAAAATGCAAGATTTGCATCTAAATCAAAAAAACTTTTTTGTTTTTTTGTTTTTTTTAATTTTGCTCTGTTTTAGTATTACTGGAGCTTGGTATACCTCTTTTTTTTCTAGTGTGCGTAGATATTTTTAATGCTGTATTAGATGTATTTGTCTGACATAGTGTGAATAATGCCTTAATAATAGCTTAGAGTTGTAGTCTTTTTCATGTTTATTTCTGGGTTTAGTGCACTGTAAAAGAAGCAAAATGGACAAATTTTATCCTAACATTTGTCTAACAATTGTTTATCTTGACATTATAGCAGTATATTACTCGCAACTGTTTATATGATTAACTGCATTTATTTTACCCAACTAATAGTTGTCCCGTTAAATGTGTCATGCTTTATGATAGCAAAAAATTAGCAAGAACATGCACTGGCGTGGATGAACTTTATTGTGTATTTATTAATATTACCTGAAAGGGGGTGGGGGAGAGGTGGGAAGTTGACATTTTGTGAAAAGCTGCCCTCGGCCACTCCAAAAACAAGTTTGGTTGAAAAGTTTTCATGGATTATTTGATTGATATCAGCGGCTTTAGAGCGGCTGCTCTAAAGGGAAAGGATAGACTTTCACCCCTCTCCCTACTCCTCGTCTTCTTTTTCAGATAACATTGATAAGTACATTAGAAGTATTATTCTATTATTAGAGGTGATTTCAAGCACCTTGTTATAAGCACCAAATGATATACAGTCATATTCATAGTTATTTGGTGTTCAATTGTTGACAAAATTCGTGACTATTTGGTTGCATTTAACCCATACAGACCACTGTTATATTTTAGAATCGTTAGCAACTGTAAGGAACATGACTAGTACTCGTACTCCAATGTGCGGCTGATTCAGCGTTATTAATTTAAATTGTTTTTGAAATATCGCCTTAGATTTTGAGGTTTTAACAGTATTTGTTGTTACAGCCGTTTCGCCTTAGCAGAATAATTTTTGAAAGAAATTTTAGTTATGGAAGTGAATACAGCAAAAAAACCCACAAGAAAGAACTTGCATTTTTGCAGGTTAACCTAAAGAGGTTCTTGCATAAATGGTATTTAGTAGAAACTTGGACAGTGCAAAAAATAGATTACTATTTCCCAAACAAACATTCTGTTGTAACCTTTAATTGGAGCGACAGGATACAAACAGCTGGTCTAATGGTTCTTACAATTCTATACCAGTTTTGGAAAATAAGAACCTGTTTCATATTTTAAGCTAGCAAGTTCTTGTTTCGAGGGGGTCTAACTGACAAAATTTAGGCTGACAGTTTTTTAAAAAGAGTAAGTTCTTTCTTGCGGGTTTCGCTGTAGTTTTTTAATAATAGCAGTTGGGTCTTTTGCTTGTTTGTGTGTTTTTAATTTTTTACCCAAAAAAAGTGGTAATAGTTTTTCTCAAAACTTTTTTTAAAAAGATGAAACTGGCACGTTTGAGAGACATTTCAAAAAACGGAAAGTATCAATTGTGATCATATTCTCTCGTTTGAGTCCAACATTCCTCAACTGCATTCATTTCACTAAATCGTGTGATTAGCATGACAATGAATAAAAGGCGAGATGCTTAAAAACTAGCAAACTAAATCAAAACCATGCGTCGGTCTTGGTGTCCCCTATATCAAAGATTTTGAATTAGTTAGATGGTGTATTAGTTTCTTTTTTATTTCTCTTATGTAGGTAAACTTTAAGAGCACAAATCTTGCAGCGTGTTACTTTAGCTGTCTATAATGAGAAGACATTGTAAAAGGAAAATTTGTATAGTCATGTAAAGGTAAAAAAAAAAGAGGCACGTGCATTAAAGAACGAGGGTTGTAACAAATAAAATTTTAAAGTGTAACGGTACAGTGTTCCCAGGTCCAGTTTCAGATACAGGTTTAATATTTTCCGAGAGAGCACGTCCCAGGTTTAATATATTCTGAGAGGGCATGTCCCCAGGTTCAATATTTCTCGAGAGAGCATGTCTCCAGGTTCGATATTTCCAGAAAACGTGCATGTCCCCAGGTTCATTATTTCTCGAGAATGCAATGTCCCCAAGTTTCAATATTTCCCGAGAGAGCATGTCCCGAGGTTTAATATATCCCGAGAGAGCATATCCCCAAGGCTCAACATTTCCCGAAAGAGCATGTCCCCAGGTTCAATACTCCCGAAAGAGCATGTCCCCAGGTTCAATACTCCCGAGAGAGCATGTGCCCAAGGTTTGATATATCCCGAGACAGCATGTTTCTCCAAAAAGCTCGTCCCCAAGCTAACCCGAAGTGTGCTCTACGGTCATTGAGTAAGAGGTGGTTTCAATGCGAAGTTTCTTTTGTCTCTTATTTTAAAGCGCACTGTAATCAAAGCAAAGAAGATGTCGCCCTGTGTTGCTCGGTTGGAGTTAGGAATTCAGCCTACGAAGGAAGATACTAGATGAATTAACATCGGCACTTGCCGTTCATACGATAAAATAATATTTTTGCGTTTGCTATTTTTTATGTTTACGCCGAATGGGACGGGGCGGGTTTTCTTTTTTGTCGAAAATTTTTCCTGAAATTTGATTCCGAACGCGAACCTATATGATTTAGCCATGTAATGTAACGTCAAACTGTGGTCACATGTTTTCGACTATCTCGCGTGCATCTGGACAATATGGCGCCCCTTCTACCTAACTTGAGGGTAGAAGGAACTGTTCTCGGATTTCCAAATGGTAAGTTTAGATTTCTCTGTCATATCCTTCCATATTCTCTATTACAATTTTTCGAAATTTTGCCTTTTAATTAGGCGTCAAATCAATTTATTCGTTGGGGTACATATTCGTTTTTGGGTCGGTCGAACAAGCACGTTTGAGATGTTTTAAAAAGATCACGAAACACTTTACCGAACGAAGGAAAGCGCTTTTCAAGTTTCAGAAATAATTCAAGAGTCGCTGACAGCTGACTGGAATCGAACCTGCAGCTCTCTGAATACCGGTCAGATGATGCTCTACCGACTGAGCTACAGAGGCTCGCATGGGCAGTCGGTTCGATTTCTGTCAGTGACTCAGAATTTTTTCAGATCACTCAAAACTTGAGAATCGCTTTCCTTCATTCTTTACAACACAAAGTTGCAAACTTCTACATAAAACACATTACCGATATTTACTCTTATATACGTACGCCCAAGATTAAAACGTCACTCGCGTAAACACTCGCAAGTTTTAATTTTTTATAAGGGCCGAAACTAATCAATAGTCTTTTCGGACCATCGAAAAGTTGGCCTCCGTTATGATACTATCTACTAATCTGTATCGGTGAGTTGATCTTGATTTGCCATTTTTTGCGCTTCATCTCTTTTCATTAAAGTTTTAAAAGGCGTTGAAAATGAAATTTGTGTTGAAGAAATGACCTGCATTTGTTTTGCTTTTAGAATTTTAAGGTTCCTCTAAAGAGTTGCTCTTTTAAAAGCATTGATCGAAAACACTTGAAGAAATAATCTCAATAACTTTTTAATGCAAATGACAAGAGCGTGAATTAATCATGTCGGATAACTGCACGATAAACTAATGACTCGTTCGCGCTCAACCAATCAAGCTGAAGCATTTAATTTCTAGCAAAATTTTCCTTAACGACTCTGGCCCTCGTAACAAATGGCAATAAACCTAGCTTCAATCAGTTGAAGTTTTGCATGGATGTTTGCTAAGCTTATGGCCCCTGAAAGGTGCGCTACATCTTTGAGAATTATTCAAAATGTACGCCCTTCTGTGAGAAAACATCTTCATGAAATACTTCAGTTTTTTATTGCTCTATTAAAGTGTCTGAGACTGGGTTGATTCACTTTTTTGCCTTTTCGGAAGAAAATAGTAGATAGCAGAAAGAAAAAAAATATGAGAAGTTTGCCTGAGACCACAACAACACCCATGAAAACATAATATAACGCGTTTCGATTACATTATACTATTGTAGATAATCGGGCAGCCCTCTAGAAATCTTCACCCCCACTTCGACTTTAAAAAAAATACCGAAGACGAATGTTTTCGCATTAACTTACCAAAAACTACTTCATTAATCTCAGCTTGTGTTCAAACGTTACTAAGTTATTAAAAACTGGAAATATTCGGTCTGTGCGAAACTGGGTTTTTTAAATTGTTAATAGCCGCCTAAATTGATTGCATGCCCGATGCAAAGAGAACCCTTTTATTGTCAGTTGTAAAAGGGACAGTATATTATTTTTAGCTACAGCAATCTGTTTGGATCACAAGTAAACATTTATTCCTTGTTCGTATATATTTCTAGGTTAAAAAATAAAACAAGAACAATTCAAATTTTTACATCAAGGAAAAAACCTTCTGAAAATGAAACGAAGCGAATCGGTATCAATGCATCAGGTTCGTGCTTTGCACGCTGCCATGGCCAAAAAATACAACGCGGTACTGTTTCAAACGAGAAGTGTCAGTAGCAAGCGAACCATTAACAAAAAGGCGAAAGCTTCCGAACGAGGAACTATGCATTTTGAATTTGTAGCCACACGACGGAATCACACATTTTGAAATTTAAGCAGTGTTGAAAG
>JAOBRD020733819.1:3191-14202 GCA_027575215.2 Hydrozoanthus sils
GGCCAGTAGGAGAAAACTTGTGATGGTAAGTGTAACCACATCTGCCACAACACAACAGGTTCTTCGTTCTGTAGCTGTAGGAAAGGTTATCAGCTTGGATTGTAAGAGAAGACTTGTGATTGTTAGTGTAACCACATCTGCAACAACACACCAGGTTCTTCGTTCTGTAGCTGTGGGAAAGGCTATCAGCTAGGCCAGTAGGAGAAAACTTGTGATGGTAAGTGTAACCACATCTGCCACAACACACCGGGTTCTTCGTTCTGTAGCTGTTGTAAAGGTTATCAGCTAGGCCACTAAGAGAAATTTGTGATGGTAAGTGTAACTACGTCTGCCACAACACACCTTGGTTCTTCTTTCTGTAGCTGCAGAAAAGATTGTCAGCTTTTACTGGACAAAGAGTTCTGTTGACGAGTGTTTGTTTTCAAAACAATGGCGAAGATAAGAGAAACATGAAAGTGTTCAATAATTTGTAAGAGATTTTAGTGAATGTTAAAAAAGATGCTAGAATAAATAGGCCTGAAACAGAAGTGAGAGGCATTATATGCCACAAGGGATTAAGTACGAGGCAGATTATTTTCAGCTAATAAAACTTAAAAACGTGAAAGTAGTTTTGAATACTGAAATGTAATAACCTACCAACGATACTAGGTACAACATACTGCACAAACAAAAAATGTTCAACTCCTCAAACCATATGTACGCCTGACCATTTTATTCCTTTTGAGTTGCATTTTTTTCGTGTTTGGGTGGGGGTGGGTATCCATTAGTCCATTGCAATTAAAGCTTTTCGAGGTCGGTTCTTATTTAATAGAAGATTTTTACGAGTACAAACATTTTAGAGGATAAACCACTAGCTTACTGTGTTAAACTTCTTTTAGATATTGACGAATGTAAAGTAACTAATGGATTCTGTGAACACGACTGCCGCAACATTCCTGGCTCCTTCATATGTAGCTGTAGATCCGGCTTCATTCTGGACAGTAACCGTCGAACGTGCTCAGGTATTGTACTGATTTTCACCCTCAGGGCAATTTAAAATTGGCTATTTTTATTTGTGTCGTTTTTGTTAAGTATCGATTAAGTGAATACGTCCGGCTTAAGTAAAGTATACTTATTATTTGTGTGCAACTGAAATTTGTATTATACATCATTATTATCACATATATACTGGTCAGAAATTACATGTGTGCACATTTATGTCTTGATAGATTTTCAAAAACGTTACTTCTGTTGCCTCGTGATTATTGCAATCCTTTTATAAACGTTTATGTTGCAGAGTTTTCCGTGTTTTAGACTATTTGTCACACGTCTTAATATCATCTACAGAACAACTTAACGTGCATGTCGTTTCCAACCTTGACTAATCTTAGGTTAAAAGCCAATCTTACCCAGGAGCTTGTAATATATGTAATTGTACCCAATTAGGCGACTGTCTTCCTCGTAGCACTAAGAATCAGAGTAAAGAAGCTAAGCGATTGCGGCAACTCGCGATTGAGCTCCCTAGAATAACAAGGTTGTTATCGTTCAAAGGAAGCAGCCTATTTTCTTTTAAATAAAAGAACTTATACTTATAAACTGTGGATTTTTCTAGGCATGTGATTCTTTCTTTTCGTTCGCACTTAACCTTTGCTCTCAAATGCGTTTCTGTCCGTGTTTTCATTCTAGTCAGTCTCTTATTAACACAGCAACACCGCCAACACTTTTGCTTGTTACCGAAAGAGCTTTTGAACTCCCCTTCCAGTTTTATGTTCATTGGTTATCTTGCAAAGTTGGCTTTTAACGTTGGTCTCCATTCCGTTGTCTAGTTTTTTTTCTTCTAGGTATCCCTTCAAGGTTTGGCAAACAAGTTGATTGTCTTCTTGGGGCTTTACCTTCAACGTTTTTTCGAGCTACTAACACTCACGTTTCTATTAGAATTAGAGTCCGGTACAGACTTAAATCGTTCTGACCCGTAAGACGCTGTTTGAAAATCATTACCTCGGTCGCATTTGTAGCACTGCTAGATTTTACATATATCCAGTAAGATCCAACAAGCATTAGGTTTACATTTATTTTTGTTTATCACTTTCTATTTGTTTTCGGGACTTTTTATTAGCTATGCCGTGCTGACAGAGCCCAACTAGGCCGAAACAGTTGTCCACGGCTGCTAACACTTAGGCTCTAGTTATTTGTTGGGGTTCAGTACAGGCTTTAAGTTCCTTCTTATCCGTGAGGCCATATTGCCATTTTACTGGCTGTCTCCATATCATTAACATATATGTTCAACAACTTACTGATTATTAGGGTCCAGTACCGGCTTAGTTCCTACTAACCGACCCGTGAAGCCTCGGTGCCATTTTACTGGCTGTCTCTATATCATTAACATATAGGTTCAACAGTACTGATTATTAGGGTCCAGTACAGACTTAGTTCCTTCTGACTCGTGAGGCCATAGTGCCATCTTACTGACAGTTTTCAATATCACAACACGCGTGCGCAGCAGTGCTGATTCTAAATCTCCAGCCAGATCCCACAAACATTACGCTTACATTATTCAATATTCCTAGATGCTTACTTGCATAAAAGTTATTCAGGACACCCGTTTTTGTGACATCCCCTGCAGCTGTCAGCTTGATGCTTTAGATGCTCCTGCACTTGTCCCTTTGAAATGTGCGTTTTCTGTCTCTCGATCAAAGACTTTCTTAGTACATGCGCTTTGACTTTGCAGTGTTAATTTTGTGCCTATATTTAATACCCCTCCTACTTTTCAAAACTTGCAAGCGTTGGTAGGTTTTTTATAGTTTGTGCATCTCAAAAACTTCCTGTCGTTCTCTGGGTTTTCATAACACCAAATTAGCAACGTATTTAAACTTGACTTTTAAAATAAAAGAAAGTAGCATTTTTTTGTTTTAAGTACGTTTGCTTTAAAAACATTTCATCGTTTCCCTGATGAAGACAGTGGAGCGGTTCGAAACGTCGGAAAAATTTAGAACATGGACATGGTTTTTAATAGTTCTTCACGGTAGGTAACTAAATTTCTACATATTTTAAGCCGCAACGTCTTCTCGTACATTGTTTTTGAGTTCCTATTTAGTTAAAACATTCCCGTATTTTTGGCTACTAATGAGTTTGTCCAAGTTGACCATGTAATGTAAAACTATTTTTTTACGAACAGAACGTAACCCTTGCCTCGGGTATCATGGTTGCGGCCAAATATGTAACAATTTCCACGGAACCTACAGCTGCTCCTGCAGACAGGGATACAAACTGATTTCGAACAACCGATCCTGTGAGGGTAGGCACAGAATATGTTACATGATTGATAACAATACAGTTGTACTTGTTGAGTGATGTGGAATAATTGATGTATAAACACTCATTCTATTCCTCAACGGGAATATTGCCAAAGTTTATAATGTGCGTGTTTGGGCCTTAAACATACAATGTTACATTAAATTCATGGCTTAGTTGTTAGTAGTTGTTATCGCTGTGTGTTTTGTTGTTACAATGACTAATCTTAGTAGGCTGCTAAGCTGGTTTTGCTGTTTTTACAGATGTAGACGAGTGTAGACAAGTCAGAGTACCGGGAGCCAACATCACTACAAGACCGGCGGGTTGCGACCAGAACTGTACGAACACTATTGGTAGCTTTTTGTGTTCCTGTAGCAAAGGGTACCAGCTTCAAAATGACGGAAAGAGATGCAAGGGTAAGAAGATGAGAAAAACAGACTTTATCAAACACGTACAGTAAAATGTTTAATTTAAGTAAAAATAGAATAGTTCTATGGTTAATGCCGAAAAAGTGTGAAAAATGACGTCTTCGAAAAAAGTTTCACATTTTTTTCTCAGTGTGTATTCAGGTCATTAATGAGAGATCATTACATTACATTAGGCGAGTGTTTTAAAGAGAACACGGCGAAACGGATTGCTTCTTATTTAGATTATGGTTCATTTAAACTTATAGACTTAGACGAGTGTAAGTTGGACAATCATGGATGCGATCAGGGGTGCCATAACACGATTGGTTCCTATTTTTGTTTTTGCAATGAGGGTTACGCCCTGGATGATGACAAGAAATCTTGTCGAGGTAAGGCACGTATACCGTGAACTAGTAGCAACAAAGAGGTTACTCTTAAGCACTTGAGCACTGTTTACTATACTACCAATACAACCACCTTTTGAATTATGGTATGTTTTGTAACTCAAAATTATAAAAACACGATTTCATCAATATCGTTTGGTGACAGCACCTTATGAAACTAAACACTATTTGTTATAGGGGCAAAGGAGTTGAAGCAGGGAGGGAAATGACTCTCCTATTTTTCCTGATATTAATTTTCTTGGACGCTTTGTATTAGGAAGTTTGACATTTTACACGGCCTTCATTTCTTAGTTAGCTAACATTAGCACCCAAAGCTATTAATTATTTCGGCGGCTTATGTGTTGGTTATATAAGATAGCATCTAATCCATATTTTTGAAATAGTATTCATTGTTCTAGTCAGGAAGGCATTTTATCTGTAATTGTACGTTAAGAACATTAAAGGAGGATTTTATATTAATGTAGCATAAAGAAGCTCAGTTTAATGATAGAACACTCTGTTTTATGAAAACAATCTTACTAAAACATAATTTTTCGTAGGAACTTTTAGCTATGAGTTACTTTTAAAGCAGTTTTATAAGTTAAAGTGTTTTATCTTTGCAAATTGGATTCATTGTTTCTATTTTTCGTTAACAAAAAAACGATCTAGATAAAACTATAAATGTAGTTTCCTTAAGTATGTGTTCTATTTCGAGAAAACTGCTCAAGTTGATATTAGAACGGTTCAACATTTTGTGTTAGGTCTCCCCTGTGAACACCTTGACGCTCCGCAAAATGGAAAAATGACGTGCTCAGGCCAGGTTACAAATGAAAGTTGCTCGTTTTCTTGTCATCCTGGATTTAGTCCAACTGGATCTCTTAACAGAACCTGCCTCCCCTCCTCAAAGTGGAACGGGGAAAGACTCACTTGTAAAGGTATGTGCTTGATTATTTCACAGTTGTAATTTTGAAGTCATTAACTACCCTTCAGACAACATGAACCTTCATAGTAAATCATTATTTCGGTTCAACATGATTATTAGTTTTTATTCGTCATTCTATCTTTGTCTAGCCTTAAAGTCCATCGCCATTCTTCATAACTCGTACTTACCAAACGTTGAAGAAGGGTACCAGCTAGTAATTCAGAAACATGATACATTGTTAGCCTCCGACAACGAGGGAGACTGGGACCACAAAAGACGTCTGCAACGGAGGCTAATACATTGTTGGATAAAGATATTTCTGAAGTATATGGGAGTTACAATATCAGCCGCGTCATAGTAAAACTGTATCATCTTTTGATAGGGTTATAGGATGCATGAGGCATGCAGGTTAAACACTTAAAGGAGCAAATACCTCATACGGGATACCAGGTTCTAGTGAGAGATAACTTGATTTCGGGTTCGCCTAACTGATCATTGGAATCAACTACAGTTCTAAGAAAACAAAAAACATGCAGCGAAATATCACTATCATTGAATCCATGGTCTGATTGAAAGGACTATCAACAAACAACCGAGTTCACGCGCCATAACTACAAAAGTGAATTCAACCAATACATGAGAAACCGATATTGTAAAACTTACCTCTTCGAATAAATGCCTCTTTCGATTCCATCGAAGTGCTGTAGAAAATCGTTAAAAGACTCAGAAGTGCCTGGCATTGTAAACTAACTGCAACTCTTTCTCGCGGACGCGATTCTTGTTCTCCGCATGAACTGACCGTGACCCACGCTTGTTTGTTTCGATTCAGTTAATATCGAACACATGAGAAAGAAATTACTATTATTAATTTGCTTCCAGCAAAGAACAGACTCTCTCAAATATTTTCATTTGACTGTAGCTATTGATTCTATATACATATTCCATTGCGTGTGTATCTTATTTTACGACATATTTGATAATCTTACAGCTATTCTAGTATCTCTGAACTAACCCAACTATTGTAGCTATCATTTTATTGTCTTGTTCTATGTTGCTTTTCCTTCCGATCTTGACAGTGATGCTCTGCTCGCCACTGAATTCGCCGGTAAATTCATATATTCCCTTATCATGCATGGAAGCCCAGCCTTTCGGATCCTCTTGCCAGATGTACTGTCTACCAGGTTACTACGGCAGAGGAAATGGTAAAGCTACCTGCAGTGTTTCTAATGGCCTTCCAGGTGTTTCGTGGATTATGGGAGACTTCTCATGCGACGGTATAATGTTTGTTTATAAAATGCACCTAGTCATTAAACTAGATATAAGTGATTCAAGCTCATGAAAGTTTGGTTGTTTCTTGAGACAATTTAAGCATATTTGGAATCTAACTGTTAGATATTTATTTTTCCTAAAAGAGGTATATAAAACATCAAAGCTTCCAAAAACGCCTATTTATAAAAAAACCTTCTTATAAAGGATTTGGAAATGTGATTGGTGTCGAAGTCGTCTTTGAGGTATGATGGAGTTTCGAACATACAAATCAGCGTTATAATTTAGGGTTGTCTTGAAGCTTAAAGAAAATGATATATATTTTGGAAATATTATTTTCTTTTCCACAAACTTTTCCTGAAGCTTAGAGCATACTTAACTAAAAAGGACAATGATGAAACAAGAGATTGAATATTTACCCGGTGTTTGCTATTTAATAAGTACTCTATGCACGTTTTGGTTGCAGAGATAACTTCTTGCAAGCCAAATCCTTGCCTGCACAACGGACAGTGTATTGTCACCAGCGGTTCGCATTTTGTGTGTGAATGTAACGGTACTGGGTACCGGGGTCAGCGCTGTGAGAGAGGGATCATTTCTACGCCAATTCTTCCAAAACTAAAAGCCGGAATTCCATCAAAACAACTAGTTATCATTGCAAAACCTACCAACCAACTTAACATCAGCATGGAAGCAGACATGAGCTTAACTTTTCAACCTTCCAAGGAACTGCTTTTTAAGAAGAATAAAACAGAAGCTGGCTATAGGATACTTGGAACAACTCCTGGTGTTTATTCTATTTCTTATGATATAAAAGGCGCAAATAAGAATGAGTTTGACAAGCCGAACAACCAGGAACTGTACGCCGGGGTGGATAAAAACAAGAATGGAACAATATTTGGCGATATGTCTATTATTTATGGCGAACTACCGATAGGGAACTTTTCCTATGACGAAAAAAACTTGTTTTCATGCAAGTTGGAATTTGTATCCACAACCCCGTGGGTAAATGATATCCAGACTGGGAAAAAAACAGAAGGCGTGGTTCAGATTAAACTTAAAAGAAGCCCTGTTATTCCTATAGCTCTAACAGGCGCTGAAATAAAAAATCTTGCTCCTTTGCGAGACCACGTTCTCAAAGAGCTGATAAGGAAGGCCAACACAGCTACACAGAAAAAAAGCGAACCACTACTACAACTCTTACAGTATGATTCGTTCCCAATTTCATTGATGCGTCATTTTTCCGATCGTCTTCCTTGCTGGTTATCGGTGGCTGGGCAGAAGAATGACATAGCTTTCAGTGTATTCAACACGTTTGGAAGAGTCCATGGCCCAATGCACCAATCAGCTAGTGACAATTTCCGGCAGTGGCCTTTTTACTCAAATACAACAACAGCCGTTTACCATCCATATATCCCTATGGAAATTTCCATTGAACAGGATAAAACACTACTCTCGATGTCTTCAGTAACTTCTGTTGGAGTAGATCTGTGTCATTCTTCTCTGTTCATAAATTTTTCTCAACAAGGATCCACTACTTTAGAAAACATGCAGTTGTTCAAGGATATGAAGAATGTAGGGTGGGGGTTAAAAATTAATGGAATAGCAATCTCAAGGGACAGGAGTCTTCAAAGCAATGTCCATGGACTAGTCTGGAACGGGTTACAAATGGAGAGCCTCAGTCCATTTTACTCGGATATTTGGCTTCGTGGAAAAGTAGATGTTACTACCTCTTCGAAATCTAATGATAGGTTTCAGTTTTCGGTTAACATTGATGGTGAAGCCTTCATTGATACTCTTAACCTCGAAGAGGTTGGTTTATACTTAAATTAAGTTGTTCCCTTTTTTCAAGCAGGAACTTATTTTGATAAGTCAGGCTCGTCTAGTGTAATTTTAGAACAAAATAATCTCATAATATTTCTTTCATTTGTTTCCAGATGTTTGTCACGGGTCTTGAAAATACCCTGTCAGCCTCATTCCAAGCAAGCAATGTAAACTTTGTCATCATTTTTAGAGCCCTCGGTCAAGAGCTGAAGTTGCAGTTTGCTTCAAGGAATCTTATTGGACGAGTTAGAATTGGAGGTAAGCAAAAACATGAACATTTTCGATCATTATAGGAAACAACCCCTAAACCGATTGGTTGAGTACCAGTATTAACACATATCGACATATTTGTTAAGTTGAGTTTTTTCCGGGCCATTTAATATTTAATCAAATTCATTTGCAAGTGGTGTACACAAATCTAAACAATCACACGAGTCATCAAAGTCAAACACTCTGACAAACAAAATCTAACTAAACCATTTGATCTTGAAAGTAAGAGGCGGAACAATAAGGGCTTAACTTGAAAGGGAACCCTCTGTCGTTAGGCAGAGGATGTTTGTTTTTATAAGGGCCTAAAATTCTTTTTTACGACTTAAATGTACTTCTCATAACGTTGTTCTACAGAAGGGCAACCACAGCAGCAAAAGGGCATGTTCTTCTCCATTAATGGAAAAGTTGATCCCTTCAAAAGAAGCCCGCTTGCCAAAGCAATCAAGCACTTTGATGGAAGTCCTGTATATCTCTCTGTGCTTTATACAATAACTGGTAGAAGACAAAGTGGTCTGGAAACTGGTAGCACCTACAATCTTCAGAAAGAACTCAACATCTTGCTAAACTTTGTTCTCCCTCAATTCAACGAGACCTTGACAGATATAGGAAGAGCAATTCCATCAATGAAAGGGAAACTGGGAAAATGGCTTCAGCTTTTTGAGGAGTTTTCATTCTACGTCTCAAAGGCTATCCAAGTACTAAATGAAGGAACTTACAGTAGCAAACGTTTCCGTTTAAGCAAAAGAAACCTCCTTGCTTTGCAATGTCTAAAGAAAACCCTTGAATCCAAATCTCTGATAGCTGGAGAAATGACGAAAATTTTGGAGTCTCAGTTATCACATTATCCGTTAACAAGCAGACTTTCAAACCTTGTGGATCGAGTTCAGCGGTTTCGTCGGCTACTACCAAAATCGTTTCCTCTGAAAGCAGTTGCAACTCCAGTCATAACCAATACGAAAGGGTTTGCTTTTAAGATGAAATTTGACTATTGCACAAACGTTAACCGCCTGTGCATCAAAAATGTTTACGGAACCATCGAATACGGAGACAACGTGAAACAAAAAATAGCCCAACTTGCTGCACAACATTCTTTGTCAGTTGCCGAGGTCTCTATACTTGTTCAGGGAGTAGCCGAAAAAAACGCAAAGTTGGGGCGCATTCTTAGCTTTGCAAAGGGCGGGTATGTAAACGCTTTTCTTATGAAAAATAGTGACGAGACTGTGGCGCTCATTAAAGCAAATGCAAGCTTAATGGGAATCGAACAAGAGGTAAGTGTGAAGGTCTCTGGTGGAGTCTTGTCTTTCAAAACCACTGGTTTTCTGTTTGGTAGCTTTTTATCTGAACTGGACGTACAATCTTCCGCTGACGCATTTGACTGGAGTTCATTAGTCTATAGAATTAACGGCAAAATGAACAAATCATCGGAACTTTCAAAACTATTAGAAGAAAAACTATCACGATACACACGAAAAATGGTTTCTGAAACACTTGAGAGCATAAGTATTTCAGAGAATGCGGCCCGTAAGGCGAGTCTTAGAAGACAAGCACTAGAAGACACCTTATCATCATACCAGAGAACGTTTCAAAAAGCTCGGAGCGACAGAGAAGAGGCCGAGCATCAACATAAACTTGCAAATCAGTCTTTTTATTGGGCAAAGGAAGAATATGATCAGGCATCTACGGAGTATAAAAAAGTTGATTCGTGTCAACTCATGCTTTGTAACTATACGTGCAATCATTCAGTTACATGCCTAGTTGAAGTAACCCAGCAGAAATATAAAACTAATATCATTAAACGGGATTGTGAAATACAGAAAGCACCAGTTATTCAGGAGAGTATTAAGCAGGTAGTTACAAAAAGGAAATATTTTGCACAAAACTGGTACACAAAATGTGTTCCTGATTGTAACCGTGGACCTTTTGCTATTGGCGCTTTTATTGGGGGATTGATTGGCGCAATTTCTTGCGGGGGAAACTTTTTTTGTATAAGTTTGGGAGCTGCAGCGTCGGGTACTATTTTGCAGGGTATGTTTGGAGGTTGTACAGCAAAATGTTTTTCTGTTCGTGGCCCTGATAAGACTATATATTACAACCATGTAGAAAATGTAATTATAGGAAAAACATCATACGTGTCTGAATTCAGTTGCACTGAGAAAAAGGTATCACTGACAACAAAAGGATATGCTTCAGAACTGGTAGAGGAGTGTAAGCCCATAGACTGTTTCCGTATTTTTGATCGAGACTGTGTTGCACAAAACCAAATCTGCCGACGAAAGCAGATTGAGTTCAGCAAAATGCTTAAAGCAACAAACGAAATTCTTTACGATAAATTCAGGAATCTCCGGAAGAAAGAAGATGTGTCAGATAGCAAAGCATTAGTTTTGAAATCTGCGGAGATGAGAGAAGGCATGGCTCAAAAACAATTAAATTCTACCAAAATCATTTTCACACAAGCGCGCTCAGCGGAGAAACTAGCAAATGAAGCCCTAGTAAAGGTGCAATCCATCAATTCAGAAGGACTGGAGCTTGCTAAACATTTAAACAGGAGTAAGGGGAACAAGCTCATTACAGTAGAGAATATCACCTTTAGCCTGTCCACCTCTACGGGAAGTAACCACCGTTTTCCCGTCCGTATTTCTGCTTCATCGTACACGGGACGTCGGAAAACGGTT
>JAOBRD020734026.1:0-14202 GCA_027575215.2 Hydrozoanthus sils
TTTCCCCCTCCCTCCCCCTTTCCCTTAGCCTTACCCCATCCCTTTTTCCCCTCCCCCTTTTCCCTTAGCCTTTCCCCCTTTCCTTTAGCCTTACCTTCTTTCCCTTAGCCTTACCCCACCCTTTCCCCAATGAAGTTTTAGCCGCAAAATCACTTTGGGGTCGAATTAGGCCGAAATTTACCCAAACGCATGCAAATGTGATTTCTAGACAAATCTAACCGATCTGGACGGTCAGAACACCAGAAATTGAATTTTGGCCGAAAAATCACTTTTGGGTCGAATTAGGCCGAAATTGACCCAAACGTATGCGATTGTGATTTCTAGGTATATCCAACCGATCTGGACGATTAGAACACCAGATATGAAATTTCGGCCGAAAAATTACTTTTTGGTCGAATTAGGCCGCAATTGACCCAGGCCCTCCCTTCCCCTTTCCCTTAGCCTTACCCAAACGGCAACCCAGTAAGGCTAAAAAAAGTCAGCTTTTTTGTCCCCAGTCGGTTTGTAGCGAAGGTAGATCGGGCTTCCTGCGTTCATAACTAATAACTTTTGACCAGACCTGGCGGAAGACTTCTAGACAGAAAACCACACAATAATATGCCCGCTAATGTTGGATCCCTAGGAAAGATCAAGTCGATTTTAAAATGTTTGAAGTAAACGTAGTTTGAAGATAAATATTCGACACAACGTTATAAATTTTTTGTAAAGCACTATATAACCAGCCTTCTTCGGGTAAGTGAAGTACCCCATTACCTGAAAAAGGCTGGTTTGGCCAGCTAAAATATAATTTAGTGCTTAACAAAGAAAATTATAATGTTGTGTCGAATATTTATCTTCAATAGGCTTAGCCAACTTTGAAACCCCTGCTGATTGACAGAATCAATAAGAATATATGATTTTTTGTAAGCGGTTTCGAATTTTAGCCCCTGAAAAAAACGACCATAATCAGTTGTAGTATAAACAAGAAATTAACGCTAGGATTAATTCCTCTGTATGTTATGATCAGCCATCGTGCAACGGTAATGCAGTTGTACTGAAAGTGTTCGATCAGTGCACCAAAAGTGGATGAACACGGTTAAACTTGCCAAACAAAGAGACAATTTGAGGACTTTAAGACAGACTACAGGGGTTCAATTGATAGCTGATATAAAAATAACTTAGCGCAATAGACATTTCCCAAGTATCTATACCGTATTTCTTCAATTAAGTGCCGCCCTTCGAATAAGCGCCGCACCGAAGCCCAAAAGTCAAATAAGCGCCGCGTCTATATTGAGTAGACCCTGTTCTGTACACTAATTATTGACACTAAGTATTGACAGTTTTGTACAGTTTTGTACAGTTCTGTACACTAATTATTGACACTAAGTATTGACAGCTTACGTCGAAACAGTTGCTAGCAAAAGAGAAACCACTATTGAAAATTATAATGGCAGGGACAAAACTATGTTCAAGTTTTATATATAAAGTTTGTTGCAAGGCAAATTAATACAGAGATTGTTCTAGAAGGGGGGAGGGGAGAGGATGGGGATTGGAAATGAGGGGGTGGGAGACGGATGGAGAGGGCCGGGAGGGGATGGAGAGGGGGAGGCTATGTAGAAGGGGCCGTGTGTAGCGCATATTCCTATCTGTCTACTGACTACTCTTTTTTTCTTTTTGGGAGCTTTCCAGCCCATTCCCCCGCACCCCTTCCACTGAATGTTCCTCCCCTACGCCACCACGCAGGCTACATGTTGTTTATGATTTGCTCCACGTAGCGTACGAGTCACACTTACTGCCGGAGTTATCATCGCATTCCGTCCGGCAAAAGTTCATTTTTAATCTAATTGCAAATTGTTTTAGTGCGAATGTTTATTTTTGCTCATACTTTCGGGTCAATGATTAAATGTCATCCGAGAGATGTTGGTTTACGCCGAGAACAATGACTAAGAAACCACCAAACTACCAGACGTTTCGATTAAAAGATTACTTTTCCAATAGGTCATGTTACTGTTTTCGCAACTTGATAGTAAGTGAACTTTGTTGAGTCTTATGAGTATGTCTTTAAGTATTTTCTGTTGATGAGTTTGAGACTTAAACAGCTTAAAAACATCTTTTGTTCTGCGTGCATTGAACCATGTTTTCTGCAAGAAGTTCCAATTATTTCAAAGCTTTAAAATGTTAATTCGAGTTAATACTGTCGTTGAATGCAGTCGGTGTCTGCGTTGGATGCGTGCTTGGGTGATCAAGCGATATCCACAGTTAATTATGATAGTAAACGCAATCCTTTACGTCATTCATAAGCCAATCTGACTGATTGTCAAACTTCATTAACCGACCTCCGTAATATATTACTTTCTCAAGTAACTCGTCTCGAAATCGTCAAAGTTCTGCTTCCGATACATTGCCAGTTTTTTAAGTTCGTGAGCTTATCCCGGTGTTAACGTAAATAAACCGGATTATTTTCATTCAAGAGTCAAAGTGAAATAAATCCATAAAGTACATGTCGTAACTTAGGACTAGTGTATATATTTTTTTCCTTTCATTTCCAGCGTCAGTCTAATTCGCAAACTACGTTCTCAATGCATTGTGGGATTACTCAAGCATTGTACAACATGGCGGACCAGTTTACTGCAGGTGTTGAAGGTGGCGCGTTAGAAGCAAACGATTCCAGGAAAAGACCCTTGGATCAAACAGGAGATAGCCGGCAGTCTTACAAGAGATCGAATCTAGGAGGTTAGTTTAAGGTATCAAATTGTGAATGTGTTGCGATGGTGCGATTCGCACTCCGATGTCGCAGTGGAATGTGGTTGCTTAGCTCTTTTTGAAAGCAACGTGACTTGCTGTGCAGTTATAAACTTTTTTTTTTGTGATCGAAGTTAAAGAAATTTGCTAATGAACACTAAAGCCTGGTTAGCTCTGTCGAGTGAACCGTTTTCAAAAACTTTAAATATTTCTTGAATTAAGTTTTGATTTTCATAGAATGGAGTGTTTTGCTGACAACTGCCGAGCGCGCCGAATAAACAATAACCTGAAGGCTTTGAACACCGGCAAAAGTAAAAGCTCTGCCTGGCAGGGTTCAGTTTTCGTTTTGTTATTTGCTTTCCAGAATACTTGGCTTGATAGGTTTCGCTTTCTGTCAAAAAGTCGTTTTTCATCTACGGAAAACATCTGACTTAAGGCTTCGAGCTACAGAAAAACCAAAGTATAATAATTACAAAACGCTTTCTCTTTTACATGCAAAATAAGCAGACAAGTTAATAAATTATTTAAGACAAAGAATTGTCGGTTTAGTTTGAAGCAATATCCACGTCGTCTTGTTTATTTCTTTGTGAAGAAATATCGTTTCACTGCTTTGGCGTTCGCAACCCTTGGTTCAATTTCGGACGGTGCGGAAGAGAGATGCAATTTAGAACTGAATGACCAGTTCCGACTTTGACACCTTGCTAAAGGAAACGAAGTATTTTTTACACTGTGTTGTTTCAGTATCTCAAGTCGTTTATAATTGCAACTTCCAAAGTAAACAGAGTTAATCTTATGAAGTTTAAGATACATGTTTTGGAACCTCGAAGATGGTTTTTGAAGGAAGCATACAATAAATGCGACAATCCCACGAGGTGACCACGCTTGGGTGATCATAGCGTGGTTTTACCCCGTGGGTAGAAAAGATTGGAAATCTGTCGCCACAGACCATCATTTTTTGCTCTTTCAATATTTCAAGTTGAATGAAATACTCTTCTCTTGATCTTATTCATCTCTACAATGCAAGAACCTCGTGCATGCTGGAATTTCAGAAACAGAACCCTAGAATGTGAGTAATTTTAGTTAGTTGCTTGAGGTCATGTCGTTTCGTGAGGGAGACTGCAGTTTTTGTCGGTTTATTTTTTAACAGCACAATTTACAAACCTAGAATGTCAATTGAAATTTTGCCGAGTTTCGTATCAATGGAGTTTGCCTAAGTAAAGGATTTGCACAGCAAATATTGAGCGGATTGAAAACGTAAGCGAAAGGTGTTGACAGATAAGGAAATTGAAATCCGCGAATTCTCTTTATCCGAGTAGCAACCTATTGAGAACAACATGAGCGAATGTTTTGAAAAATACAAGAAATGCTTTTCTGTTGAGCGTGTCATCACTAGTCAACAGTATCTGTTTTGCTACTAAAATCCCAGAGTTTGTAATTAAGGTTGTATGGTTTGTTTTAAAGATAAAGAAAATCACAGGAATCTAGCTAAGTCTTTCACATATTTTGGAGGTTTTTGCTTAATTTATCGAGGGATATTTCTATATATGGGTGGGGTATGGAAGAGTCAGGGGATGAGATAATAAATGCAAGTCACATGGACTTTGCAACAGCTGCTTCTGGCTGCCGTAATTTGCCTTTCTAACCAAGGGAGAATCATTTATTGCAAATTTAATGGACAACCTATAAAGCAAGTTCCCAATAATGGGAAAACATAGAAATGCCAAGCCAATTTGAATACTGTGTAGAAACAAAGTTGGTTTGGCTAGACAGTAACATACGGTTTTGTCCAGAATGAACCCATATACAAGAACGCATCTTGGTAAGACCTATTTGTAGTCAATATATTCTTTTACAGCTTCTACTTTAGTGTCAGTGAAAAAGAAATGTTTTAGGTTTGGCTTCATTTACCATAAGATCCATGGGGGTTCTCATTTTTTTATGAATTTTAAGGGAAAAATTCATATTCACTTTTGATTATATGATATGAAAGACATTGGAAAATGTACTTGGTCACTATGTTTGAGATATTAGAAAATTTATCTGTTAAGAAAAAGACAATGATTAACTCTTCTTTTGGTGAAAACTGAACAGATGATTTTAGGTTTTCTACCTTTGTACTTAAAATGTATACTCCTCTCTAAATTTAATGCAACCTGTGTTGAAAAGCTAAGACCAATACCAACGAAGAGAAAATTTGCCTCACAAACTAGATATGCTCGATGGATTTTCATTTGTCTGTTATTACATTAGTATAAGAGTGTTTTGTAATACCTCTGCAGCGTAATCTGTGTTAGAAATGAGTTTCACTAGTGAACTTTGCAAAGTAAAGTCTGTTAAAAGACACTTCTAGAAAGGATTCATTTATCTTTAATTACAAAATCCTCATTTTGGGGAAGTTTTTTTAAATTGAAGTGCATGTGAACATAGTTCTGTGTTTCTCTAAGCATTTTTTCATCTTCTCATTGAAATCTGCAATTACAAATCGACCTTGATGTTGTTTTTGGAATCTCAAAGCAAGTTAAAAGCAAATGCTTATTAATTGAAGTTGGAGTCTTCTAGATATCTTCCAAATCAGTTAATGTTCATTCAAATTCTAGGTATTTATATCTAGTTTGAACAATGATTAGTTGACTGTACTCAGAGCTTTATGTTTATAGAATAACTATTCTAGTATAAAAAATTATAGAGCTTACCTTTTTCTGCAAGAGTGGTTGCATGTTTGACTGTGATGATGTATTTATTAGAGAAAAGCTGAAGCTTTCTCTCTGACTATATTTTTTTTTAAAACTTATAATTCTGATTAAACTTTGTTCTTTTGAAATTGTTTTTAAAAGGTGACTATTTTTTTTATTAAGCTCCATGTTGCCAACTAAATTTTTGTGGTTTGAAACGTTTTCAAAAGCTCTGTTCTTTCATAATTGTGTATTGAGTGGCTTGATTCACAAAGCATCTTACCTTAAGTGTTTCAATAGTTTTGTTGTTAAGGTTGTTGAATTGTAAACAGTTTGTTGTCCACTTTCTTAGTAGAGATCTATACTATGAGTTTTAAGAATGTATGCCTTTATCACAATGTCAGTTGTGATTCTTTTGCTGGACAGTTGTGTTCAAACCATATTGTCTTAAGTATCATTTTTTGCTACTACTAATAAATGAGTTATAATAAGTTACAAAAAAAATGGTTTTAAGAATTAGAAATATCTCTCTGATAAATTCAAATTATTACAGTCTTATTCGCTAACATTTTGATAGAACATCAAACTAATCTTTGTGAGTTCAGTTGGCCTTAGAAATATTTATTATTAATTTTGATTGGAAGTTTTAGCATTTGATAGTATCATACAAAAGAAGGCAAAGAGAGAAATATATTGACAACTTTAAAAAAATTTGAAGTGTTTGTTATTGATGGTTATTTGTTTGTTGTTGACAATTATTGGCTAAACAAAAATTCTGAAGTTTATGTCATTGGACCCAAATTTTTGTCATGAGCTCTATTTACTGTGAACAGGATTGAATTGTGATGCAGTCAATAGGGATGCTTAACTTAAAAAGCAAACTTTAAAAATGTTAAATTTATCAAGACTGATAAAAGTTAAAATATCATCCTATAACTACAATCTGTTAGTCAAAGTTTTAAGGGGTATATATAAAAGAGTTAAACAAAAGAAGTAGCAATTTGACTATATATCTAAATCTTAAAAGTTAGCTACTTTTAGCAAGAGTTTTCTCAAAAAATTCAGGAATTTATTTTCTGTTTTCTACAGCAGCGAAACAACCGATCATAAAGATTTTGATCCCCAACTATGCAGCTGGATCTATTATTGGTAAGGGTGGACAAAATATTGCACAGGTTCAACAGAGTACAGGTGCACGGATTAAGCTTTCTCCCAATAATGATTACTACCCTGGTACACAGGAGCGGATAGGGTTAATCATTGGTGAGCTTGAAAACATCACTGCAATGTTAAGCTTTGTCATTGAGAAGATTCGCCAAGAGCCCCAGGGTTTGAAAATGAATCCGTCAATCACATTTGACCGTGAGAGATCAAAACAGATGAAAGTCATCGTCCCAAATTCAACAGCTGGCATGATCATTGGCAAAGGAGGTGTCACTATCAAGTCAATTAACGAGACAACTGGAGCTAGGTTGCAAATCACACAAAAAGATGCAGAAAATGTGGCAGGTGAGCGAATAATTGCTGTCAGCGGAAATTTGGAACAGGTCCAAGCAGCATGTGCTTTACTCGTGTCCAAGATCCAGGAAGATCCGGAGCATGCTTTAAATAACAACATTTCATACGCAGGTTATGCTACAACCCATCGAAGCATCTCCAATGGGAGTTTTGGCACTAGCGGCTTACCAGCAGGGTTATCATTAGGTAATGCAGCAGGTCTTTCTGCTGCTAGTCTTGCGGGACTTGGTTTACCAACATCGGGAAGTTCTAGTAATGCTGCAGCAGCAGCAAATCACTTAATTGCCCAGGCTGCTTTGTTCAGTAATAGCGGGTTAGCTGGAAATCCTCTCGTTAATGCATTAAGTCTTCAAAATCCAGCTGCTTTAAGTCTAGGTTCTGCTTCATCTAGCATCCAGTCAACTGCAACACTAGAAATTACGGTCCCTGATGATTTGATTGGGGCAGTATTAGGGAAAGGTGGTAAGACGATTAATGAGTTTATGCAGTATAGTGGTGCACGGATTCAAGTATCACAAAAGGGAGAGTTTGTTCCAGGCACCAGTAACAGAAAAGTTGTTATTACAGGGGACTTTACTGCGGCGCAGATTGCTCATTTTCTTATTACTCAGCGAATCCAGCAAGTGGAAGCAGAGCGCTTACTTGGAACCCATCAGTCCCATCAGTAAGCTAAGCAGGCCAATGTTCATATCTGTTACAAAATTTTTACCAAGTCTTTTGGAAAAATGAAGTTTGCGAATTCTATCTTAGTGCATCATATGTTAACATAAATCAAACTACATCCGTCCATTTCATCAAGCAGAAAGAAAAAAACGTTTTTATGGCCAACTTTATTTCCAAATGACCACACTTTAGTTACATTAATTTTCATTTATTTGAAATGCAACTAGTCATTCGTTGTTATTTTGTCATAGATTTTTTTTGTTCTTGGGCTTAGCAAGACACCCAAAGCTAAATATTGGCCAGATTTCTTGATTATATATAAGAGTTATAGGAAAAGAAAGAGAGGATGGTTTATTTATTAAATGCAAAGTTTGTATTTCTGTCCATAGTTTGAGGGAAAAACTATTGGTCCATTAGAAGAACCATTAGTGTCTGTTTCCATGTTTAAATGGTTTTGGCGTCAATACTACAAGTTTCAATCCATGTAACTGCCTTAAGTTTAGCTTGAGAATATGTTTCTGTTTAAATAGCTGTAACAGTTTAGTTGGCCCTTTTCCTAACAAAACCATTCTCTGTAAACCGAAAATGTCAACACTTTTGAAATCTGCCAAGGCGACCTTTGGTTCACCAACCCCAAATGGAAGATCTGGTTATTGGTTGAGAGTCAAGTTTATCAAGATTTTTAAAAACTTGAAACAAGAATTAGCATTAATTATTGTTTTGTAGTACAGTTTCATTTTATGCTAGCCGTTATCCTTCTTGGGAAGCTTGCATGACTTTTATCCATTCATTGTCTCCTAAATTCAAGGACAGTTTCCATTGTTAAATTAGTTTTGTGATGTACTGGGATTAGAAAAAAGATATTTATTTATTACATACATTTTTTTTCACTTGATATGTACTTGACTGTTGGGGTTGTTATCTTTGCACTCACTTTTCTCTTTAGAGTAGAAAATTATTCTACATTGATTTGTAAGTGGCTTGTGCTTGCCAGATGCCATTTGCAAAAATACAATTTGTAGTCTTTTGTAATTGACATTGCCCAGTTAGCTCTGTGCCAAAACCCCACATCCATTGCTTCACCTCCTCACCTCAAGTCAGGGATTCACCGATAAATTACCACTGCATTTATTTGCCACTCTTCACATGTTGCCAAGGAACCTTACAAGAACATTGCTCACCATTGTTCATATTGTACCATCACAACTGTGCAACCTCTCCTCTCTGTGCCAACATAAACAGTGTATCATGACCATTTATGGAAACTGAACACATCAAAGCTCAGTTGAGACAGTTTTTGAACAAGCAATCAATTCCTTATTTGGATGGCCACTCTTGTAACTGCCAACATTGAAGTGGTAACATGCCACTATATGGAGACATTAACACTCTGTTTTTCTAAAATTAGAAGCTATTTAATAATGTTTAATCCATACAAGTAATATGGTCGATACTAATTATTATGACATCAACTCCATGAAAGTGCCATGCATGTGCTATGGCAGTGTTTAATTAAAGCATGTGTGATTTTTTAATGCCAGCAGAGACACACAGGCTGAACACCTCACAGTCCAAAGGCTTTCGGTTTATGTGGACTAAACTAATTCTATTCTTATTACTCCACATTTGAATTCTTTCAATGTCTTTTGATGTTGTGGCATTTTCCTGTGTTATAATCCCATATTAAGATCGTTGGGTGCTTCATGATACAAGTTAGTATTAGCAAAAATCATTAATATGCTTGAGAAACTAGAGTGATGCATCCACAATAATCCCCTGGTCTTTGCTAAGACGTCCATACCCATGCTATGTTAAAATTCATGAATTCAAGTGAATTTTATCAAGTGTAATCATGTTATCTTTTTTAATTGACTTTGTGTTTTGTAACATTTAAGTTTGTTTTGAAATTCTAAACTAATTCTATTCTGTTTCAAAAGTTGCCACTAAACCACACTGTTGATGAAATGTAACATGCTATGAAATATTTACAGATATACTAGAGTAGGGTGCTTTGGGAGTTAAAAAGATTTTTGTTGTGATTGAAGCATTCTTCTATAAGAAAGGGTTAAAGATTTGTCTTACAGTTTTCACAGAAAAGCACCAATGCATTTGAAGTTAGTTCAGTTAACAATTTACTTTGAATCATTACTTTTAAGATGGATGCAGTTAGAAGGGACCTGAATACAGTAGTTGTCTTGAGTTAACTCACTGCTCCATGTACAAGCAGCTACTTGAAGCATTTGTTAGAAATCAAACATAGTTCCCTTGCTTGTTGAAAACTGAATTAGGAGAACTCCTTGAGCAACAGTGAGCTAATCTAAAACTAGATTGAGTTTATTAGCACTCACTCTGCTCCAAACTATAGCCTCAGAGAAAAGTTAGATTATTGTGAACCAAGAAATTATACAACCAGGCATATTGTAACAAGCATTTGTTGTAGTTTTCATCAAATGATCATTATTATGCCACATATATCCACAATGAAATTTACATAAATTTTAAGCTTTCTTACAACAGCAACTAACTCAAACGATACTTTCAGGCTTAAATAGTTTTGTGGCTGTGATACAAAAAACTCAAGTACAAATAAGTACTATCAGTTGCTTGCATATTTGGCAAGTTAACAGTTCCTGTGTTGTTGGATGGTAGCAGAGTACAAGTGATCTTAGTTTATTGGTGAATGTCAGGATTAAGTTTCTAAAGACACCATTTTTGTAGTAAATGGACTGGGTCAAATGAAAGACACAAATTTGAAAGTTTTTGAGTTCCATTCATTGTAAATGTGGGACAAAGGTAGAGTTTTTTTGGTAAGAGCTAATTTGCAAGCAATACATACCTCTAAAGTTATTCACTTGAGAATATAAATTTATAAAAGAAAACAGCCAAATACTGCATTGGTGACTTTTGGCAATATTAATTTGTTTCATCTAAAATTGGAGTCATTTCATGGAAGTTAGCTCCTTCATTTTGTTTTTTTTGCCCTTTAGAAACTAAAAATTAGTACTGATTATTGAAGCAAATGATTTACCTAGTCCATTTTCGTTTGAATGTGAAGCAATTGTAAAATTAGTTGCATGCTGACCAACTTTTGATGTTTTGAGCTTTCACTGTGTCATATTTTGAAAAGAGCTTTATATTTACAATGTAGTATGTAGTAGTCTGTGCTCTGTTATTCATTGACATATTGACACACCTTTTGAGCTTACATTAGCAGAAACTTTTACTTGATAAAGAATTGATTATTGCATATAATAACATGATTAATAAACTGCTGTTCATGTTAGTGTGTTACACACCACTTGTTCTCTCACTTGTTCATCATGAGTATAATCATCATCAAGTCAGCTACGAATATTTTTACTGGCACTTTTTTCCTACAACCAACATTGAAGATGTGTTGCTTGAGATGTTTGTACCATTGAGTGGCTACAATCAAAGTTTGTTGAAAAGGATGAAATGGAAAGCAGTTTAAAGGATGCTGGGGAGGTATAGATATTTGAAAAAGATTTCTTAGCACACCTGTTGCTTGCCAATAAAATACTGATTAAAAATCCCGTTTTCCTGAACACAACTCATCAGTCAACACCAGCATTAACTTGTGGCAGTCAAATTAGGTCGCATGACAGTCTGGTGGTTACTAAATACCCATAGCTCTTAGAATATCCATTACCTTGAGGCACATGTTAGGTGGAGGCAGAGATGAAGGTCAAAAGGTGCAAACTTTAAAGGGGGTGAAGGAGACGCCTGCTAATAAACATTTTCAAAAATCTGTATTTCCAAAATATAAAAATTACTCACCATTTTATTTTTGTGCTTCAAGCTTGGAAGAAATTGACACTAGGTTTAACCATAGGCTCATTTAAGGCCGCTACAGCCATATCAAAGCTATCCCAGATATGAGTAAATATATTGAAATGTTGGGCTAAAATACGATGCTAATGGCAACTTTTACAACTCTTGTTCATTTGATATACATCTCAACTCCATTAGTTTGTTCCATCATAACATTGTCTTTAGATAATCACAATTTGTGTGTGACAAGTGAAAGCATTTGAAACATGGGCAGTATAGATTCAAGAGTTGCTCCAACTTTAAGTTTTCAGCTCATAGCTTTTTTGAAGGTTAACCCTTGGTTCTGGCATTCTTAAAGTTGTAGCACTTTGTCAAGCTTCCCACCAATGTTGTGCTTCTTACTTTAATGTTTTGTTGTAGGGAACTTGGGAAGGGGGGAGGGTTGAGTAAAACAGTGGTCTGACAGAAACGATTTACTGCAGGTTATTTTCAAATGGACCCAGTCATTCCAATTAAACTTGGTAAGTATCCTTGATATTTACAGTGTGTTGATTCATTTTTGGTTGACAATATATTGATGAGAACATTTGCAGTAAGCTTTCTTTAACACAATAATAGGATATTTATTGCAAGTGCAAAATATCATTTGGTTCAAGAAAATGGGATCGAGCTGCAGGGTGGGTCAGTTGGCCTGGAATGTACTAGGGTTGTCCTGCCTAAGTGTCCCCCCTGACTTTTCAAGACAGCAAAACCTTGAAAATCTATACCCTATAATTCAAGACAAAAAGAAAAACATATGCCCTACTCAAGACTGAAGGCATAAATGTGTACACAATATAAGACATTGTTATTCTTGTAAATTTATCATAAATGAAAAAAATGATGAAAAATTTGCTATCCTTACCAGGCAAATACAAAGCATAACCATCACCACTGAGCAGTGTAATAAAATCCTTCTACAATCTTTTATTTAGTAATTTAGACTGCTTACCTTTTGCTGCTTTTTAGGAATTGAAGCGCTTTCTGAGGCGTAGCGTCAAAAAGTAAATGGATATGCGTTCGGATGTCGTCCAAGTATCGCGACAGAGCGTAGGCTACCTGTGCTTTTACTAAGTCGAGATTAATCACATGCCTGCAATTTTTTGAAAACACAGGTTTTCCCTCTGAAGCATAAGTTAGTCTTGAGAACGTAAGTAATTTAGTCTTGAGAATATAAGTCCCTTTGATTAGATTTGACTCAAATCCTAAAAGGGAGGTAGGGTGGGGGTAATGGATGGGGGATATCTATTCCCTGTAGACAGGTCCTATAATGAAAAAAAAAATAAGTTAACCACAAATTTCATAAAATTTTAACCACAAATAACAGTTTCATCCGTATATTTAAAAAAAACAGTAAAAAAAATGTATTTAATAAAAGACGAATCTTTATTAGAACATTTTAAATGAAGTGATTGCTGTAGTGACTTTTGACTTCGGCAAGTTGTCTGTGTGTGACAATGCTTGCAGTGTGGAATTATGGGAGAGGTACTCAAGCTGTATGGCACCATGGAGCACAGAGGGAAGGGGTTTGAGGGGGCGCTCTCGAGAGTACATGACGGGGGATCCACCGGAATTTTTTTTGGTTGGAAATTTATACACTCAGTATTTTTTGGGTCAAAAGATCGGTCACGTATCTTTTTAGGTCTTAGAAAAATAATTATGCGGATTTCTACTTGGTCACATCACTGAGCTAACTTTCGTTGCGCGCGACCCGTATATTCCACTATTTTCAACGACGTGTGGTTTCAAGAAAAACTGTTAATATCAAGAGGACAATACAATATGCATTTGTAATCTTGTTTACTTCTCATGTTTTCTCAATGAGTCATTAAAGTAACGTCCTTGCTGCTAAGTATATTTAAGATTCTTGGATTTGCAATATGAAGCTCCGGTTGACCCCTCCGTCACGCGTGTATTTTGATTCTCGACCACTAAACTTATTCACTGAAATGTTAGGGCTCTATTTGGGAGAACTTACCAATTGAATACAAGTGGAGCTGAAAGGGTTAATGGCAGAACTGATCATATCGAATTTAGTTATTCAATGTTTATCGGTTTCGTCAACAAAAGACCCGTCAAACTTTTCAATATTTTATTAGTTATAGTCAGTTCTTGCAACAGACGCTTCTTGCGCATTTCCTGAATACTACGTCTCACAAAAAAAAATACAAAAAAATTGGTGTTAGTTTCTTTTATATTGGTTGTATTTTCGAGCACTTGGTTTTGACTTTATGTGTTTGGTTCTCGGCATATATTTTCTCAACATTTCAAGAGTATTAGTCTTCGTTATGAACACAAGCACCATAGGTTCCGCTGACAGAAGTGATTTCATTGAAACCGCAATGAGACACTTGCCTCATTTAATTACAAAGATCGAAAATTAGAAACAAAAATTTTTGTTTGTTGAAGAGAATAAATACAAGGAGACTAGAGTTTTTAAGACACTTTCTATATTATCAGAACAATGCTGTATGTACAGGTGGCACCTTGATGAATAATATCATTGAGAGTCTTCAAACGATCGTCTTGATCGGTTGGTCGTAGACCCCCACGGGGGGGGGGGGTACTCCGGGGTCAAAAGGGTAGGAATGACCGTCGGAAAAATCCCGAAAGTATAAATTGATCGTCTATGTCCTAGTTAACTTGTTAATAGCTTTTCTGGAAACGAAAAACCGGTTCCAGAATCCCCAGATTCCGCGGTCCACTGTTCCATAACTTGATTAAAAAAAACTGCCACTAATCCTCTGCGTGGGTTCACGAACGACGGTGCATCTGTACCTGAAGCCAGAAGGCGTAC
>JAOBRD020734136.1:0-14200 GCA_027575215.2 Hydrozoanthus sils
ATTTTAGATAGCAGTGATGGTATAGAATTTGAAATGCAATACGTATTAGATGATAACACATCACATAAAGTTACTATTCTCCAAATGGACTTATCCAATCCCAAATACCAAAGATATAGTATAAGGGATAGACATGGACTAAAGCATTATTACAAAATATTTTCATCATATAAATTAAACCAAATAGCTAATTACAAAAAGATTCGATTATTTAACGTTGGAATAAGGCAGTATAAAGGAACACCTCATGGCAACGAATGCGCTATTATAGTAGGTTATGGACAAAAATCTATATAACGAAAAATAGTATAATATATATTATATGAAGAAGAAACAAAAGAAAATCGTCATTGACTTCAATCATATTAGCCAAGAATTGACAGAAGAAGAAATTAATGCTCTAAAAGGTCATTATAGACATTACCACAAAAAGGCCTGGTGTTATCGTCGAGCTTACAAACATTTTAAAAGAATGAATACCATTCTTAACA
Organism: Hydrozoanthus sils; assembly: GCA_027575215.2. Classification (NCBI taxonomy): domain Eukaryota; kingdom Metazoa; phylum Cnidaria; class Anthozoa; order Zoantharia; family Hydrozoanthidae; genus Hydrozoanthus; species Hydrozoanthus sils. The sequence goes on from JAOBRD020734136.1 coordinate 492, forward strand.
CAACTTCTATTGCCTTAACTTCTATAGGAAGATTCGCTGGTTCTGTAACGCTAAACCCTATCATTTTAGCTTGTATTTCTGGCCCTGGTGTAGTGCTACAAGCCTACCTCAATCTAAAAGGTCTTGATGATAAAATAACAATGTCAAGACATCATACAACGCATATATGAAAGTGTCAAATGAGTTGAGATCCAACTTGCGCGGTGAAACATATGATATAAAAGATCTTACTGCTAAACTAAAATGGATCGACAACGAAACTGTTGATTTAGTGTACCAATATATAGTTACCAGAAAAAGTACAACAAACATTTCATCGAAGAAGTAACTAGTCATCATCAACATGAAAAAGATTAATTATTTTGGTTTTTTCTTTGTAAAGACAGTATTATCAGTCTTCATGTATTGCCATTTATTTATTTTACATATATCACGCCATAATAATTCATACCGTTCGAAGGTCTTTTACCTATAAATCCTATACATTTAGACATATTTATTTTATAATTTATACCATCATTCAATTGAAACAATTTATAGAACAAATAATCTAAAAGCGGATATCTTTTCATAGGTATTCCATTATGGATTATGTTTATTGCTTCTTCTACTTTGTCAAAACATTTGAGAAGATGTGCACGCTTTGAATACTGTAATCTAAATTTGACTAATATATTATCCAAATGATGTTTTCGATAATATATCGATTTTCTCCTAAATCTACGCTTGTTTTCGTAAAAATCAACATATTCCTTTACTGGTTGATATCCATGAACTGAAACACAAATTTTACAAATGTTTATCTTGTTATCAATGATAATATCTTTATTATTACAACAGGAGTATTCTTTTGGTTTATAATCACATAATTCCAAATCACAAAATGGACAAATTATATTATCACATTCTTAAAAATAATTATGAATTGTTTCGTTACAATAATCCATTCTATATTATTACATTAGAAAATAATTTTTATATAATTTTCCATAAAATTGTTTCCATCATATGGAAAAGTAGTATAGAGTTGGGTTGGTTTTAGCGCAATTTTGCAAAACTTCGTAAATCAATTCACTGCCTCGCAAAAGCAAAGCTTTTGCTCCCCCATGCAAAAAAGAAAAAAAAAACAGAGGATGATAATTATTAATTTATGTGTACTTTCGCGTTTTCTCGCCCATCGTCGCTATAGCGCCAATCCTTTGGGATTCTTTTTTTCGCTTTCAGATATGTTTAACTTCTCAGAAAGTGGAGCTGCCAATTTCTCGGTCGACCCAAACAGCCCTGCTGAAACCTGTATTTCTTCTGTCAGCGTTCATTCGACAAGAGACCGCGCACTTCTCACAACCGGATATGCGGTCCTTTTCTTCTTCAGTTTCTTTGGAAACATTCTTGTTATAGCTGTTTTTTGTAAGCATCGTGACCAACTATTTCATCATAAACATGGCCACGTCAGATTTTTTTGTTCCTTTATTTGTGATTCCACGACGTATCAAGGAGATGTATTTTGGATGGGGCCCCTGGGAAATAAGTGGAGTGATTGGAGACATACTATGCAGATTAATAAACTTCTTTGACGAAGTGTCTACGTGTTAAGTATGGTACTTATAGCGTTTGAACGACTCTACTGCATAGTTTTTCCTCAGAAGCGCTGTGTCTTTTATAATAGGTCAACCCCGAAATTCATCTTTTTTACGTGGGCTTTTTCAATGGTATTTTTCTCATATTATTTTGTCGCTTACAAACTTGTTGATAAGGGTGAACCCCCCTGCTCGTTCGGTATTCCAGAATTGTTCGACAAGTGGCGAGACCTTTCGAGAATTGACCGACTCAGCTTACTAGTAGTTTTTTGTGCTCATTCCGTTTGTTCTGTTGGTGATGTGTTACACCGCCATAATTGTCAGTCTTTATCGCAGGAAGCCAGTCGCTGACCGCTCGATACCCAGACAAAATCAAAGGAAGAGGAGAAATCAAAGGGTAGTTTTTTTGCTGGTTGCAGCAGTTTTCGCGTTTTTCATCTCGTGGACACCGTATTTCTTGTTATTCTTTAGACTGTACTACATTTGGGGTCCAGATGGGTCTTGCAAGTCGATGCAACTGTTGTACAGAGTTGGCGTATACATGAACTACCTCTACACAGCAATTAATCCTTTTATCTATTTTACATTAAATGCAAACTATCGTCAGGGCTAAGTGTATAAATTGTTGGGACGCTCAAGGATCGCATCAAAGTCTGGCGTAACAGGGCTCAGCAAAAAATCCGCGATGTCCGTGATGTTCGCGATGTTTGTCCGTGATGTGCGTCGTGAGATACCTGAAGTTTGAACGCTCTCCTTCAACTATCGCTTTGAGTTCAGGAAATAACAACAGGGAAAATAGGAATTGGTAACGTTTTAAAGTGACAGTAAATAAGCAACTATGAACGTCCTAGTTGTACTCTGCAATAATAAAAACTTGAAGCAATGTTATAGGAAAGATCCTTATTTTACAGACATTTTTGTTTAAATGGTTCATTCTATTAAGAATAGCTTTAACAATATGGTTGTTGTTTTGTTTGAAATTTACAGGAATTTCGGCCTAGTCTTAATTAGTTTCAAATGAAAAGCTCAGTGTAAATACTTTTGTATTCTAGGGTTGTCTGAACATAATCTAATTAATGTAGAAATGGATAATTTTTAAGAACAGTATGCGGCTGAGAGGTCATTTAAGTAGCAAAAAAATTAATTGTAAGTTTGAAAAATTGAAACAATTCAAATCACGCCGTTAGCTGTAAAACTGTCTAAGGCGTAAAGTTAACCAGACAACGAAACTGAATATTCAAAGATTTCATTGCTTGCCCGCGCAGGAAATATAATCTAAAAATGACTGTATATATACATTTCAGTTCGCAGTGGAACGATGCCATGCATAAGATAAATGATAAATTGTGTTTTGATTTTATACGCAAATGTAGTTAAATGTTAAAATATTATACAACATACTAAAAATGTATATAGATTTAAGTGTTAGTAACAAGTCGATAGACTGAAACACAATGTTGACGTTCAGAAACACGTGTGTCAGGTCTCAGTCTTGGAATTCACCCTGGAAACTCAAGTGGAGTACAATAATTTTGATTAGACTCTGCTTGCTAGTTTTCCTACCCTTTATATCACTTAAGTCTGCAGCTGGGCTCCCATCTTGCAAAATTTGGCATTTTCTACTATAAGGTTTTTCCATCGAAGATAAAACCCAAGTGCATCAAAATTCCTATCTAGTTTGCATATTTGAAAATCCTTAATATCTATAATCAACCAAAGATTTGTTTTAATGAAATAAACAATATTTTTCTTCTCTTTCAACATACTTTTTACTAAGTTCCATGATTCCGATATATACACTTTAAAAAATTCAACCACTAGTACACCTTTTCACCACCGCTTGGCTTCAAAAGTTAGCCTCAGCAAAATAGAACCAAAATAACATCATTTGATTTGTTTGGTATCACTTATTTTGGTTTGATATGATGTATCCGAGGTCGATAGACCATCGGTCTAAAGTTTTTTTAAGTTCATCAAAAGCAGCAGATTTAAAAAATGCAAATTTTTCTGAACCGCACTAGTGACGTTCTGAGTTACAAACATTAACCATTAATTAGTATCTCAAGAACCATAAAAGATTTTGATAAAAAAAAAAAAAATATTTAACGGCTATTCCTCATTTTGCAAAGTCTATTCACTGAATAACAAAATTTTTCACTTCATTGGCACTTTAAGAGCAAACCAAAGCAAAAACAAAAACATGAACAAAACATGGCGACTTTTCACTCCGGATTCCTATCAAAGATAGGTTTTGATACTTTCTGCAGTCGTGTATTTCTTTAATTGTAAACGCATAATTGATGGTCAGTAACACAAATTGAAACTTCAATTTAGTGAACATGTTCAGTCGTCTCACGATGTGAGTAGTTGAGGACCGGGACGTTTCGACTGCTTACTGCTTGTCTTCCTCGGGCGATGTATGAGCTGTAATCTTTTAGCTTAAATGGGCGTAGGATTGGCACGTTCTGAAAAGCGTGTGGTGTTTTGAAAGGATCTGCGACCGCGTTTAATGTTTGCAAAGGTTGAAAGCTAAGCCATTGGTATCACGAAGCCGCTGTCCTTGTTGATGTCATCAGGGACAGCGGTATCGAGATACTCAAGGCTTGGCTTTCAACAGGGTCGTGCGCAAAAATCAAACACGGCACGCATTTCAGGCCCCGTCCACACGGATACGATATTTTTGAATCCCAAACTTTTTCTTTCCGGATTCAAAAAATTATCCGTCCACGCGTAGCTTATTCAAATCGAATTTACCCAGCCACACGAATACGATGGTGTCCGGATCCCCTCTAGTGCCTAGAGCTTCTCTAGCAACATGAACCACTAGAACGTGTGTCAGGGAGGCTGAGAATGAGGTATCATATTTAATATTTACACGGTATTGACGTCGCCGACCTTCTTCAGCACAATATTGTGTGGTGCGTTCCCTCCTATGCTCGACTCGTGCTCTATCTTAAAATGTCTAAATCAAAGCAGAATCCAAAGTAAACCGTATCCGTCTGGACGGGGCCTCAGAACGAGTCGATCCGATGCGTGTCGAGGCTAACAAGTGTCCTCATCCACGATGAATAATATTTTCAAATTTATTCAAAATCCTGCTTTTAAACTATGCGTTAGTGTTGTTTAAGATGAGGTTTAGTAAAACGGTGAATGTAGATACACTTTCATTAAACAACAAAAACAGCACTACTTTTGATCGGAATCTGGAAACTGGCATTTTAAAGCATAAAACATCCAAATGTGACAAGTAGAATTATTTAAAAATAAGTAAATCTGCCCGGCTTTGAATCTTACCTGAAGAACTTGTTTCCTGACTGTTGGCTGGACATGAGAAATACCGACTTTACGAGTAAAGGATGTCATCCTTTCCAAGAATTGAAAACCTCCTAAACAACATGTAAAACAAGATGAAGTTAAGTTAAACGGTGAATGTAAACACACTTTCATTAAACACGAAAAATAGCACTAGTCTTGATCTTAATCTGGAGGCTGGCATTTTAAAACAACAAATTTTCAAACGTGACAATTAAAATTATTTTAAAATATAAGTAACTCTGATTGGCTTTAAATCTTACTTGAAGTACTTGTTTTCTGACTGTTGGCAGGACGAGAAAAACTCGATTCTACGAGTAAACGATGCCATATTTACTAAGAACTGAAACTTATTAAACAACATGTAAAAAAACATTAAAAATTGTTACGATTAATTGATCAGGTCTGTTTTTCTTTATCATTATTCTAAATGTAAGCAAACGGTCAAAAATTGAACAAAATATTCGATAGTACGTAAATAGTTAAAGGTAAGTGGTGTATTTATATAGCGCCGTTTCATATGGATATGTTCAAAGCGCTTTACAATGTTCAGTTTACCCCCAGCAGACCGGAAGCATATAGACGCGCAATCGGCAGCCGCTTCAACGGCGGTCCATGTTTGCTAGTACTCATTTTACCAACTCCGAAAGGAGGCCTATAGCGAGAAAGAAGGTCACCCAAATATTCACCCTTTCAACCACGCCAGGGATCGAACCGGGGTCCTCAGCATTGGGAGGTAAAGATCTTACCACTGCGCCAAGAAAAATGTTTTCCCATGGCTGTCTTCCCCAGAAAATTAGGGGGCTTTATTTTTTCATCCCAGCAGATATAATGTTGAATACCAATGAATATAGAAAAACTTGGAACAGCAAAAAGACGAAAGCTATGAAAAATGATTTAAATTCGCTTAAGCTTGGATATGTGGTTACTATAAGTTCTAGGAGCACATACGTCAGATTTCAGTATTTTTAAGCATTTGTGTAGAGAGGTTAAAACAAGATAGCTGAAATATATCAACCTTATTTCTGATTATTGAACAAAATTTTTATCTTCCAGCAACCAGTTCTATGTGATATAAGAATAAGCATAACGTATTACGATTTTGTAATCTTCGTGTTACCAATCTTTAAGTTGTTATGAGTGTAATTACATTTTTGGTGCTTTTATCATGATGGAGATCATGTTTTAGGGTTGACTGTTCCTTTAACCAGGTCTATTCATAACACAAAATCGAATATCTCTTGTTAAGGGCAGGTTTTATTTTCAGACAAAAAGCAGAAACTGAGAGGCGTTTCCAAAGTTCCGACCATAAAACTGAAATTACTCCTCGAAACTAAGAGATACTACAGTGGAACAAGATTTTAGTTTATTTCTTTTAATTCTGTTCCCTAAGCAACGAGCGCGCACAATCATTGCGTTTGCTGCATGTGTGTTTTGCGGCGGCTGTTTTAATTTACGTGATTTAAAGTGAGGACTATCACTACTATTCTTTTGTGCTCATTACAAATATAAACATAAGGTGCATGACAAAACCAGCTGCGTAAAAAAAGGAACAACCTTGAGTGAAACAACCGCGCAGCCACTTTATGATCAATAATGCGTTTTTATGAAACTCGTCAAGTTTGGGAAATAGGGATTTACCAGTGTACAACAGAAAATTGTACCGCGAGGAGCAAACTAGAATAATTGTGATCGCAAGAATAATGGAGCCTATTCAAACCCCGTTAATCGGGGCTTTAATACAAACTGGGAAAAGAGTGAAACAAACTAAATATACAAAAAATTCAATTGTTTCAACACAACTACTTTGGGCTAGATTTAATTTCAAGTATGGAGTTGTTTTCAAACTTCCAATTTCTAAAGAAATATTTTGTTGAAATGCTCGTGAAAGCAAAAACGGTTTCTCTTTTGAAAATTTCTCCTCTTCCTTTCTAGTATTTTTCTGCATGTGAGTGCGCTTTCTGGTAATATTTTTTGATGATGAATTTTGGAACCACGTGTGAACTGATAGTACAAATTACCCGAACTATGAAATTAATCACTTCCGGTTCTAGTTCATTTCCGGGAAATTTGGACGTTCGATATCTTCATATTAGAAACTTCTAAACAGTCTAAAGTCATTACAAATCCTTAGACTAGTACTTAGTAATCCAAGATTATAAGTTGCTTTCGACATAATGGTGTTGAAAAATCAACACTTGTTTTGAATTAAATTATGAATGAAATCAATCATTTTGGCTCAACGGCCGCATACGATGACTCAGTAAGTTGATTTGGATCTTTTAATCCTTTTAAAAAACATCGCATTTATAAGTTATTTAAGAAAGAACCCAACTTCGCTTATTCACATCCACTGTATGCAGCAAACTTGAAAAACACAAGAGTTGAGAATCTCGTTAATGCTAAGTTCGTTCAACAAAAGTCTTTTGGTACGCATTGGCTATTTATTCAAAATGGCGCAGATTTGGTACAAGCCCCCAAAAATCTTCACGAATGTAAAAGCACAGGGTTCCCAATATCACCACATGCAACCCAACATTAGGGTTGCGTTCTCCTAACGTCGAACGTGAAAATATCCTATTTTATGTTCCTTCCATTTTTATATATTTGAATTCATTGTAGTTGAAACTTTGACTTTAAACTGATGTCAACCTGCTCTTTCTATTTCTTGAGTATATTTTGTCGAAGCTGATTGGTTTAAGGTAAGTGTACTCACATGACTTCCAACTGCAAAAGGCCTGGGTCCAAATGATCAAAAGACTATTAGCCTTAATCAAGGGTTCATTACAATGACAACCAAAGATTTGTTAAGAGTTAATCCTGGTTTAAAGTTAATCGGCTTTCGAACAACCGACCCCTGGTGTTTGTGTAAATCTTTGATCGTGATCGTGTTCGTTTGTGTATGAATTTTTTGGTTCGGTTCTTTGAAACAGACTTAGTCGTAACACATAGCAGAAATACTCCCTCTATAGCCATGTTTTATGTTAAGCTAATGAGCAGAAACTAAGAAGCGCTTCTAAATTTTTGAGTTAAACTTGGAGTTGCAACAGAGGAATGGGTTTTTGAAACGTTAAAAGTTCTTGGCGGCGAATTAAACTATTTCATTTGCTGCATGCGTGATAATTTGTAGAATTGGCGTGGAGTTATCATGCATGATGCTTGCATGCCCATTAGTATACGCTGCAGAATTTGCATAAGAAAAGCATATATAATGTGATAATAAAAAACAGAAAAAAACATCTTTCATTGTGTGTTCTCAAAAAACACCCATTTCTTTTGTTAAAATTATAGTTGTTTTCATCAGTATGTGCAATAGCATAATTTACGTTCTCTTTTTACATCCGCACGTAAATATAAGAAAGGATGTAAGTATCTTGTGCAAGCCAAGTTTTTTTGAAACCATCGGCGTTTACAGATAGAACCCGTGTACAAAATAGAACTGACAACGTTTTCTGGGTTGTCCGATTTTGCCTTTTTTGTGACGGGAACATTTTAACATTGTTATGTTAGTACAGTGCCGTAAAGTCTAGCTAGTGTTAAATTGGAAAAAGCATTCACACACTCTTGTTAAGCTGTTTCGTGTGAGCCAACAAACACTGCTTTATCTGCAAATCCAATCATCCAGGAATAAGGTATAGTGAGATATAGACTCAACCGAGTTTGACTTAGCTTGAACGCGTTCTATTTTCACATTAATAATACTAGTAATAACTGTTATTTGCACTAAGAATTATGGAGGGCGAAAATTGTTCAGGTCGCAACCTACAGCATAAAGGTGGAAAACGTCAGTAAAAGTGTTTATTGTGTACTCATCTGTAATGAAACTTCTTCAAAGCCAAGAGTTATCGTGTTCTGTGCACCCTACGATGAGTGTTGAAGCCAGACAACTTATGTTTGATTCCAAACATCTGTGCATGTCTTCGAACAGTGCCTTCTTTTTCTTTCAGGTTTCCTTTCACTGGAAAGCCGAATATATAAGTAAAAGTCCTTACTCTGTTAGGCAAGAGTTTACTGCTTCATTATTTTCAATATCCCGTGTCTGCAGTAATTTTTCATACTGTTTGTTGTACTAACTGACTGTTGCATTACACTTTTTAACACTCATAACATGCGCTTTCTCCCATACTTTGATTCTCTCTTCCACATGCATAATTTAGAGAAGCTCGGGTTGGTTTCATGCATGATAGCATTTCATCCCAACCTGATTATTATTTTTTTCTTTTTTAAGCAAATGAAATTATTTTCAATTATAACAGAACGTTCAGTTAAAATATATAATATACATATTTAAAAGTATAATGCCCTATCGATATCTTATTTCAAAGCACTGTGTGGAATAATATAAATTCAACATTAAAGGAATTATAGATGAAACATGCAAACAAAGTGTCAGGAAACAAAGTTTAAAATTTTCGGAACTAGGAAAAATCTTAGCAATCTTAGCAATCTTAGCACGCAACAAACCATATCTACTTGTGTCAGATGAGCAGCTAGCTAGTTAGAGATTTGTTTTAACAAGTAATCCTCCCGATAAATTAGTAAAAAGCCTAAGGAAGCCGTCTTGTTAACGCACGTACTTGGGGATAAGGTGTCGTGTAGCTAGCACAGGAAATCCCTGTTTCATTACTCTCAATATATCATCAATTGGATCATGCGTGCTTGCTGTATCTTTCTATATGGTTCACTGCCGCTTGTTACACTTTACTTTCTTACGCTCTCTCCCATACATTCCTCTATCAAATACACATAAAAATATTAGAATTAAGCTAAACATTTTCACGAAAATAATTTCTGTAAGAACATTCGTTCGGTAATTTTTCAAAAATCAAAGAGAAAATTCAGGCTGAATTAAAAGGACTCGGTTATTCATTTAGTAAATTTTCGCAGAAAAAATACTTGGTTTGGTAATAGCGTTCTATTCACATTCAAACTCAATTAAAACAAAATATTCAGTTATATCACATGTATGTTTGTTTTGTTTAAAAGCAGTTCAAAATTACTACTTTTACATACATACGAAGCACGTAAACATTAAAGCCGCATTGACAACTTGGGTTCGTTCATTTTACAAAGTGTAATGCTATGTTGTTTAATAGATTTAATCCAATTGGTTTGGAATAATTTACAATATAAGGACAGTTATAGTTATCAGTAAACAGCATAAATTTCGAAAACAAATAAGAACGTTTTAGGTTTGAACAATACTTATTGATTCTTACTCAACGATGTTTATGAGCGAAGATAGCAGCTGCAGGCATAGTCAAGTTTTCACCTGGCGTTAGGTCTTCCGGCAACATGTCAACAAGTTATAATCGACCATTAGCGGAACTCGGTTTTTTAAATAGTCATCTTATAGTTCATAAAGACTGTGTTGATATAGGAAAACAAGAACTAAATAATGTGCTTTTACATCGTGCTTTGAATTTAGCCCGAAGTTAAAACTGTGCTCTATCAGTCTTCTTTTATCTGCAGAGCACAGTGCATGCCTTTTGTCTTTGCAGGATCGGCTGTCTCGATTTTGAACTTTTTCCTTATACCAAAAAGAAAAGACAATTTCAATAATTTCAACATTCCCGCTTGTTATTTACCTTTAAATTAATAACAGTTGTCTTTATTCCAATTCATAAAGATCTAAACAGACGTCATTCCTTCGAAATGATTTTTACTACTTTTTAATATATATGTTGGCAATACTTGATAATAATCTTGTTAACTGGAGTTGAATGTAATAAGACTTCGTCTCTCACTATAAGGACATATATCATCATTTTTTCTGGGATAAAACTTGTAGAGACGATTATATGTTCTATATATTCTCTCGTCCATCCAGCTGTCACAAACAAGAGGCCTTCAAGTAACTAAATTTAAGAGTAGTAATATATAGATGCTTATTTTCAAAGATTAATACCTTCCAATAATTTTTATCTCAATAAAATTAGGCTTCGAAATGTCATCTTCTAGAGGTTTGATCCAAATCTAAGTTGTTCTTCTCGTGAAAGTGCATTTACACCCGCCGTCCAACTAGACTTCATCTTTGAGCCACAACATCAAAAGAGTAGAGTTTTGTTGAAATTGTTTGAGTTAACACCTTCGAATATGCCTTTTGAAATTAAGAAAAACTATATTCATGGCTGAAAGCATCAACTAAGTCTCTCATCGTTGAGGAATCGGGGTATGAAAAGCCGCCATGTTTTATTTGCAATTTATCTTTACTTTAATTTGCCTTTTTAAAAGTCAACCGGTATAAAAAAAATTAACAACACGCGATAGCTTTTCCTTCGTAGGATTATAAAAAAACGCACTGCCAAACTCAATTATGCATTCTATTTTGGCTTATGGATGAGCATTGAAGAGTGCGAAATTGCGAATTTCCAGCAATTAAGCAACGTCGAGAAATGAGCCAGACGTTTGTTTGGATCCACTGTGTGCCTTCGCTGTGGATGGTGATCGGTAGACGGGGGCCTGGAGAGGAGTTCGGGTGTTTCTTTTATTTTGTTCAGTCTCAAAACAATCCATGATCCACAGCCGTTTAGTTTAGCTTAATTTTTTTGTCACACAAAGAATTAGATGAAAAAGGCATAACAGAAAATAATTGAATGATTTCTAACCCCCTAACCTTTCATCGTCTGCTTCTCTGTCGAACTAGAAAATACACAAGCTGTTCAAATGAGTGAATAGAAAATTATACACTGACGTTTCAGTGCACAATGATTGCAGCACGGGCGCTAGGATAAGATCAGTAAATAGTTTATGATTCGTAGTGTAGCAGCTAGTATTAAAAATACTAGTGACCGTTATTTTCACCGAATTACGTCCGAATTGTTCTTTATTACTCGTGACGAATTCTAAAGCCAGCTACCGTTACTTTCACCTAATTGTCATGTAATGCTAGTTACTAACCGTTAGATAGGGTTGGCCAAGCCACTGAAAGATTTACCGACTCCGAAGCATTTTAGAAATCTGAATATGCACTTACATGCGCGATTTTCCGCAGAATTGTCCTTTCTTTCAACTAATTATTTGTAACTGTGCACTTCTTTATGGCAACGTGATCAAAAGTAACGTCATCAAACGCTGTATCCACGACCCACAAAATAATAAATTTTGCCTCAGTTGTTCCTTGAAATATTTCAATGGACGCTATGGGCTACTCAATGAGCCGTCACATGATTTTCGCTTAGCCGGCGGTTTAATGTAATACTAGCTGCTACATTATGAATCATAAACTATATACTGATCTTATCCTAGCGCCCGTGATTATAGCTTTGTAAGTGTGTCTGTTCGAGTTACAGAAAGACTGTGGCTTTAGAAAAAACTTGTTTTTGCTTTACCTGAAGAAAACAAATTCCATGTCTCCCCAATGTTGTTAGGTAATATTTTGTTTCACTTTGATAAAAGCTTAAAAATTATAATATGGCGTTAAAAAAAGATTTGGATAAAGGGTTAAGTTAGCAAACCGTTTCAAGAAAAGGCGACTGACTTATTTTGTTTTGTTACGTACATTTTCGTTAGATTTCTCAGCCTGCCAACTCGTTAACGTTTTTTGGAACGTGAAGATCTTCGTTTTGAAACGTTTTGAGAACCTCCATCATACGATAGATAGGAATGAGGAATTGAGGGAGTAGTAGTATCTGTATAAAAATGTCTAATTGCTTTCTCTTCGTCGCTAGCTGTTATAACTTGAAAAAACTTCGTTAACCTGAAAATAGCCATCGGTTAGAAAACATTAGGTACAATAAGTTGACAAATGAACCAAGGTAACGTTGTAATGATGTGAACTACTGAAGTTTGGAATCAAAACTGCTATACGTTCGGTTGTGGGAGATAATATGCTCAACACTTAAAAACGACCAGCACCCTTTAACTATGAGAAACTTGTTTCTTAAAACCGGCGCTTGCGTCAGTGAGTACGTACGGTGAATTTAGAAAAAATCTAAAGATAACAAAAAAATGGAGTTTTGACATTCCTTTGTTACACTCCTAGAATATTTTAACCGTCTTTTTAAGTAAAGTAAACAAAACTGATGTACATACATCCTTTAGTAACCCATTTATAAATATAAAATGCTTATAACAAATATTGTGGAGAATTTTTCTCTACATGTAAGAAACGATATTTACCTCAAGCCATACCGTACAATACAGTTAATTGTTCTACGGTACATTTGTTTCTCTGTTTTCTCTTTTGAACAACTTCAAATCTTTTTCAAGCTCACTCTCGGGAAAAAAAGTGCAGATCGTTACGTCTGGACTCTTTTTATAGAAAGAAGGAGGTGCCTGATCACATCCCAGAGCCCCCTCCTACTGGAGAGCAACAGTTACAAAAGCACACCATGCTTCAGGCAAACCTTTGAAACAATCTTAAAAGCTTTTCTGCTAACTTTGCTTTGCTTGAAAGGCACAAGACTGTCTTTAAAACACAGCCCGAAGCTTAGGCAAAGTAAATAAACTTAGCTGTAGTCATTGTTGAGTACGTTGAGAGTTCTGTCACAAGGTAAACTTACCGAAGAACGCATGCAAAGAACGCTACAGTAAGATAATTTCCGTATTCGTGCATAGCTTTTTCCAAAATATTTATGCATTAGAACTTGTTTATTCAAGAAAATCTGTCCGTCTGCAAGTAAGTAAAAGAGCTACAATGTACGTGATTTATACTCAGAACTATCCAAACTGATAATTTTAAAGATTCTTTTACCGTCAACAGTCAGTACAGGTTGTTTTTTTTTTGAACGATACCCTTTCCTAGGAATATCAAAATTCAATGATTAAATAACCAAAAACGAACAGATAAAAGTATCATTGTTTAACAAATGTCACCTA
>JAOBRD020734241.1:0-14200 GCA_027575215.2 Hydrozoanthus sils
GCTTATTAGTTGTTTATATACCAGTTTTTCAAAGATTTGTGTGAGGGCAGAGAGTGTTGAAATCGGACGAAAATTTGGAGGGTCTGTAATGTTACCTCCTTTGTCTATGGGTGTTTGTTAGTTCTTGCAGGGCAGTGGCTAAATTATTCATGTTGGCGTTGACATCTTCAGTGCTTGCGAGGGTTTGGAAATTTATCTGAGATAGCTCTTTTTCAAACGATTCCTTATCAAAGCGAGTGTAGTCTATAATATGTATGGGGTGGAAGCTTAGTTGCTACAGTACAAAAGCATGGTAGATGGTCTGATATATCTGCAAGGCAAATTCCAGATTTTATGACTTTATGTAAAGAATTCGTATAGATATGATCAATGAGGGTAGCAGTATGGTCAGTTATACGTGTTGGTTTCGTAATAATTGGGATGTATCCAAGGTCGAAAATCATATCCAGATAGTCTGCTGACATTTTGTCGTTATTATAGTTAAGAAAATCAATGTTGATATCACCTACTATGTATGTTTCAAAGCCATGGCAATTGATGTGTTCTAGTATTTGTCTTAAAGATTTTTGAAAAGTTTCACGTTCATTGTGTGGATGCTGGTAAATGTAACCAATTATAAATTTTTTTTGTTTTACTCTTGGGATCTCCAAAAAGTATGTCTCGATGCCAACTGACTCTATTTCAAGGTCTTGTCTTCTTATAAACTTTATACTATCTTTTAAATATAGACCTACACCACCTGCATTTGTTTTCGAGTTATTATTTACAAAATTGTAGCCGGGTACGGAAATGTTGGTTAGATGTGTCGATTCTGATAATTTAGTGTCTGAAATTGCAATAATACTTAGGGTTTCTTTAACTGTCGTGAGGATATCATAAAGAAGAATTAAATTTTTTTGTAGACTGCGAGTATTGCAGCTCATAATAGAAAAACCTTTTTCGGAGGCATTTTGGAAATAATTGCCCATTTGTTTGATATTAAAATATTTAGATTATATTGTAATCATATTATTATCGTCTTCTCTATCGGGGGCAGTCAATAACGCCACCAAATAAATCTTTAATTTTTGTTAATAGACTGCCGGATTGATGGACCCAGGATCCAGTTTCTTTTAGAAATTCTCTATCAGTTAGGTCATGAAAGGGCAATTCACTTAAGGCGTTCGTTCCTTGTGATCTAGCCAGTAAATATTTTGGGTATTTTTTAACTTGATTTACTTAGCTTGAATCGGTGATGCGAATCGAATAAATACATTACTGAATTTCAATTTGCTAAGTAAATATTCTTGGTAGAGAATATGGCCTTCTTAACTGTTTGAGAAAACTCTGTTAAATTATTTATTTTGTGACTTAGCTTATCCATCCTGGGTGTATGATGTGGGTCGTCTTCTCTTTGAGTTTTCAAACTCGTCAGCCGAGTCGAATGAAAATGAGCGGCGGGAGTCATCATTCTCCTTCAAATAAATTCGCCCGTTGTGCGACCATATGTCTTTCCATTTGTGCTCATTTATATATTTATTAATGCTACCAAGTAGTCTTTTACGGAGTGGAGTCAAGGATTCTGAGATATATACTTTCCCTCTGAGGTCTACTTCCAAGTCCTTCACATGGCTTCCATCCAGCCTCCTTCGCTGGAGGCTGGATGCCTTCCTGCAATGATTCTTCTGTAGGCGTAAAAGCTGTCTCGGTCTGCTCGTCTTGTGAATTTTACTATGATTTTGCTTTCCGCTTCCTTATTGGGATTCCTGTTGTATGTTGGAAGTGGATGGGCAGTGGATATGTCTTGTTCCTCGAGTTCGAGTCCCATTTGGTTTCCGATCGCAATCGCGATTTCGGTGCAAGAAGTGTTTTCGGTTGGTTGCAGACCAGAGATTTCTATACAGTCTCGTCTAAGATATTGTGCAACATTATCAATATCTTTTTTGGTTTCATTCAGGTTCTTTTGAGCTACTGTGAGATCTCGCTTCACATTCATCACGTCTGCTGACAGCGCCACTGATTTCTCGTTCGTAGATTGGATTGTGCGTAACAGCTCGAAATATTTATTTGACAGAAATTCAACTGAATTTCTCAGGTCTTGAAACTTTTCCTCGATTTTTTGGATGTAGTTCGCTATTTGAGCAATTTCTTCCTTCAGTAAGGATTTGATCTCTTCTAAGGTTGCCATGGCTTCAACTCTTCTGATTATCAAGCGTCTACAATATCTGTGTTGGCAAAAGTTTCCTTCAGGTATAAAGATGCTGGCCGCCGCCATTGGCGCCATATCCAAATTGGCCGCCGCTATTGGCGCCATATCCAAATTGGCCGCCAAAATTGGCGCCATATGCAAATTAGTGGAAAGAATTCTACCTCATTTCCAACATTGGAATACAGTATTTCCAAAGCTCAAGGCCTTTTTGAAAATTTGTGTATTTCCTGAAGTTTTAGGTCGCTGGTACGCAAGAAGGTGCACAGTAGAAGTGAAGGGCCTGAGGATGGCAGCATATGTTTTTGCAGGACAGTGTCTGACGGGGAAACAATTTCATGCAGTAATGAGGATTGCTCGTATGGCAAGTTTCACCCATCACGCCTGTCTCTTACCAATGTACCAATCCCTGAGAAGTGGTTCTGCCCTCACTGCTCAAGATTAACTCAATTCAAGAGTGCTTAAGGAAGCAAACTGCCAACAAGGTGAAAGGCAAAGCACCGGTCTCAGCTGTGTCTACGCAATCACGCAAGCTATTTGTGTGATACTATTTGTATTTTAAAGTGAAAGCCACTAGTGCAGACTTGTAGAATGTCATGGCTCAAACTGTACTAAATGCAAGTTCTTCCACTTGCAATGCGTGGGGCTAAAGAGGATGCCAACCAATCGCAAAACGACCTGCAGGTGTTAAATATGTCGCACAACAGTAAAAACCCTACCACTTCAACACTTACTACTTGTTCTTCTGATGATGATGACGATAATGATGATGATGGTGTTACTGTTGTTACAACTGGCCAGGGAAATCAAAACAAGACAGGAGGTCTTGCAACACTGACACAAGCTCATTTTTCCCATCTTTATTCTTAAAAAGAAATCGTAGAACTCCCTTCTCAGGTAAAAAGAAATGGTGGGATCCCAGCTGTCTAATAATCCCGCCTGCGGTCTAACTACTCCGTAGGATTCCGCTTTCCAAAAAGGTGGGATCCAGCCTTTCATTACCTGCCCAGGTAAAAATGAAAAGCATCGAGTCAAGAGTCGCCGCGACTCACCGTAGAAATCCATTTGTTTCTCCTAGTAGTTCTTCCTGTTCATCCCCTTGATTTTCAATAATCTTAGGTATACGAAAAAATCCTATGCCTTTCTTGCTTTCTGCTTTACACTTTTGCTCGAACAGCCGACAACAATACATAAAACCATCTCTTCTCTCTCACATGAACTCTTCTTTAGATACGGTTTGTTTACACTTGAGGGACATCAAGTTGGCGGCTAGTAACAGTTGCTAGGCTATTGGTCACGTAGGTGAAACACAAGAATTCCAAATTCTTATTCCAATACTAAAAAATAAATTTTTTGCTTTGATTTGTTCCATAATTGATGTAAAAATATCCACGAGTCGAGCTCCGTGTAGTGTAATGATGGATTTTGTTAAATTCGGAGGTGCAAGGTTATTCTGAATATCATACATTAACGATAGGACTTTAAAATTGAAAAAAGAAATTGGTAAAGTGTTAGCAGAACTAAACAAAGACGCCACCCGACTTGACACAAGGCATTCCGAACTTTGCACAAAAGTGTCGGACGGTATCGGTGAGCCTGGGTCGCGATTTTACCACCTCATACCCCCAAAGCGAGCCGAATGCCACGCCTACGAACTGTGCAATAAAAACAATGTCTCACTATTTGAATGTCACACTGAAAGGTTCAAAAAATCCTTTTTCCAAGCAATGGCACTCACCCTTTCGGGTTAACTTTGTTCCTATCAACTCGTTCCGAACTTTTAAACTTTATTATTACAAATCATTTTTTAAGTCACAATCCTTATATTGTCAATTTTTACACCCTGTGACAAAGGGTTTATTTTGATACTGAAATAGATTAAAATCGTTTTCTATTCACAAGGAAAGTGTGCCAGCAGAATCGTGACGTATCTAAATCCTGTTCTGTAAGTTGTAAGTTCAATAATTCAATGTGTACATCGTGAGCCATGAAAGCCTGAAAATCTTGAAAAACAACTGAGAAAGAGCAGCTTTTCGTCAAAGTGTGTGGCGAGCTTAAAAATGATGAACGTTTAGGTTCATTACTGATCTTTGTTTCTAGATAGTAATCTAGATGACCATTCGAGAAACAATGCAGTTTTCGACGCGTACCTTTCCAACTGCCCGGCCCGTTTAATTTACTTCCATATGGCTCTGCCTTGAACTCTTAGATGGTTCGTTCGTCGATATTTTTACTTTTTGTGCCAGTTCAAGAAAAATTTAAGTTGTAAATTTTGACTATCTAAACTAAGGGTAAACAGAACTTTTCAAGATCTGTTATTCATTCAATTATTATTTCATTGTATTACCTATTTAACGGTGTATATCTGTCAAAATGTGAAGCATTTAAAACAAGATTTAAAGTGCAAGTATCACGAATAAACGACCCTATCTCCACTGTTAGAGTTTTATGTCTACATTTCAAAAATGTTTGTTTTATTTTCATCTGGGGCTTATTGTGAAAGATATAGCGGTTTTTATTTAAAAACTTTATGCGTTCGCGATAACGGGGTCAAAAGATTCTTTGACATGCGTTACGTCACAAGTGTAGTTTAGGTTACTCTCGATGTGTCGAACTCTTATGAAAGACTCGGCGGGTGCTTTAGGTGAAACCCTTTGTTTATTCTCTGGCTGAAGAAAAACTGGCCGTTTAGCAATGGGAAAGCGTTGTTCTGTTTTTGGATACAGTTCAAACTCATATCATGGACGCATAGTTTTTTGAAAGACCCGAAAATTCAACGTCTTTGAATCAAGTTTGTCAACAGAACGTGTGCAGATTGGCAACCGCGGAAATACGATTACATTTGCATGGCTGTTGACTATGTCGACAATCTTATCAAAGCTGCTCTTGAATTTGCCTCAAATTAAGATCACCTTAATTTGGTTTCATTCCAAATTATTGTAAGTTGATGCAATTGTGTTTCGAAAATCTCAGAAAACCAAAGTTAAAACACGAAGCTATTCCGTCGCTCAGAACCACAAACACTGGAACAAATCCTGCAGTCCCCTTGAACACAAGAGACGTCTAACAACGAATACAATGTAAAATCTGTTTTAAAAAAGTGAGAACGTCAACGGCTAAGTTGGGCCTAAAGTACAGTTTTTTCTCTCTTTCGGTAAAAAGTATTTTAGTGAATCCAAGGTGGTGTGGAAATTCGATTTTCTTATAGTAGGTTCTTGACCTGGCGTGCCCTACGAGTGCGGCCTCAGTGCTCATCACAGTGTGATGATCATATTGATATATACAAACAAAGAAAATGAACAGCTCCGGTTTAACGAAGAAACGGCTTGAACAACTCTCAAATCAGCCTCCCTAAGAACCCCCAGATCCATCTTGCTAATTTTTCTGTATGCCAATGAAACGTCTGTTTCGCTTTTTCTCTTGGCCCTCGTAGAGTTCCCCATACTGTTGTTCATATTGAAAACATAAGCCGTCTGAAAAACCCATTTGTTTGGGGCCCTTTTCGCTTAACCTTCATATATAACTTTTGTATCACTTCTGGAATTTCTGAACATAATACCCATTCATAATTCTTCTTCTGTATTTGGCAGTTATCATAAGTGTACCTAAAGAAAAGATCGCATCGACTATATAAAGAAATCGTTTGCCCAAACATCTTTATTTCATATAACATCGAAAATTACACCAATTATGTCTAGTCTGTGAATCGCAAACACCTAACAACATGACACATACAATGAATAGTAACTCGATTTTACGATTGAAATACTCTAGCGAATGGTACAACTGATACTGGAAAATATTTGACACAACGAATACTGAAATTTATTCTTGCATGTTTTTAGAAATCAGGGTAATCTCAAACTCAGTAGTCACTTACTTACTGCTCTTTAAATAAACACGATCATCATGATAGCGACGGCAGAAGCGCAATGTTTGTGGCGATATTTTCGTCCATTCAACAAATGTTATCAAAACGCTAAACGAGGTAAAAAATCTGATACCATTTTATATTTGTTCATGGATCGTTTTTCATCAGGCTGTTTGAATTGTTTCTTTGAACTATCTTCATCAGAGCTAGCTGGGGGCGCCCGGTTCGAATT
This sequence comes from Hydrozoanthus sils, assembly GCA_027575215.2. Taxonomy (NCBI): domain Eukaryota; kingdom Metazoa; phylum Cnidaria; class Anthozoa; order Zoantharia; family Hydrozoanthidae; genus Hydrozoanthus; species Hydrozoanthus sils. The sequence continues at coordinate 6,289 of JAOBRD020734241.1, forward strand.
TGTACGGCTGCACGACACGTACTCAAGTCGGTAACCACAGTTCCTTCAAAGTTTTCTTCGTCGATTCTTTCTTCATCACTGAAAAATCTACCGTTAATTGATTCGGAAAGGTATTCATTGACAGAATCCATGAGTTGAAAGAACTAAATAAGCGAATGATGCACACAAACCAACACACTAAGTGAAATGCACAGCCTATACTCTCTGGTTACAATTGCGCAACTACATTTGTGACGTCATGACCGAGTGGGGAAATGGTGACTTGTTTTTGGTCACTTCGGAAAAGGCATCGTTCGCGGGTCATTTTCGAAAAGAAAAATGTTCTGCATAATGTTTTAGTGTGTAAAATCGAATTCTACGGTAATTATTGTCATGGAGACTGTATAAAACCAAGACTAGACCACGTCGTGATACTTGCACTTTAAGAAATCAATGCCTTCGAAGTGCAGTCGATGTCCTGCAGTTAGGCCTTCATGGTTTACATTTTGTCAGCCAACACTTTGCATTTATTGAACCACCTGGAACCAGGTTTGTTTGATTTGGACTACAAATAATCAAGTTGATCAAGCAAAGAATACAAGCACTCTGCTTAATTTGCAGTGACTCTGGGTAGATTGATAGGAACATTTGTTCTATTAGTATTGTCTTCACGCAAACCTTAGTTTCTTTGTCTTTAGCAAAATCCACGATCCTAACGAATATTTCAGCTCTTTACTTTTCCATATTTACTTTACGAAGCTCGTACAAACAGGCTGCGCAGTTTTTCTTGCTTTGCCTTTTGTTCACACAGGCCTTGTGGGGTGTCACGAAAAGTAATAGAAAGCTAAAAAATAGAAATGAGCCACAAAAACAACTACACAAGATGTATCTCCAGGCAAAACAAAATACTAAGAATTTTCCTCCTAGTCCACCGAATTCCTTTAAATATTAGCGCCGCTTTATAAATAAATTCACTACGCATGCTCCATATGTTTGACCATTATGTTGCTGAAGATACTCCTTAAGACTTGCTTCTGCGGCCTGGTACTCTTGATTGGTGAGCCTGAACAAAAAACCTTGCCTCAAGTCGATTCCAATAATCTAAGTAACGGCTATATAGGACTCAATCGTCGTGACCGGGCACACCGAAGAGTTTTAGTGACATCTGATGCCAAACATATTTGAAGCCCTGTCCCGCGTGGTCTTCCCTCAGATTTTGGTTGAAGAGTAGCCCGTCGTCCGGAAACGAGCTATCTCGACGGTTTTAACCCTTCCGAAATCTGTTTTAAAATACGCCTGGTTCTTAGCCAGGATAGAGATTTCCGAGGGCGTAAGAGATCGGGACATTAAACGCATTTGGAGGACGTGAGAGTCCGTAGCCAGTTCGCTAATGAAAAGCGGTTTGGCTTGCTTAGGGACCACCCTTGCCTGAAGCAGCTTCGCGGCCACATCAGTTGACATCCCACACTCCTGAAAATTGTACGCAATTTAATCGACTGTCTTTTAACTAAGCCTGTTTGGGCATTGGCAATCTAGATTATCCAGCCCGGTGTTAGGGCATTTGGTTGTATGCACAATCATCATTCCATTTTCGTCTTTAAAACCAAAAATCCGCACCACATCGCATGGGGATGCGGAATGGAGGTCCCTTCTGTCAGGTAAGGAAAACAGAAACTTTTCAAGACTGCATCTTAGTGCATTCCTCTGCTTTGCATAAGTTGAAGAAGCAGCAGCATCCTGTAACATGTCTATAGTCTCGTCAGTGGCGGAAACCGCTTTCCGATACTTGCGAGCGTAACCGCAGCGTTGGCACAAGAGAAAAGTGCAGTCATTTGGGTACAAACAAACAAGACAACTATAAACGGCCTTTACGAAAAAACGGGCGACCTTATGAAGAACCTGAAAATGGGAAGAAACATACAGGAAGTGAAACACACAACAGGCTACTTTGCGGGACTTTATTTTGCTTTGAAAACATGGTGCTGCTTAAATATTTTATGAAGATGGCATACTTGGCTTTACACTTTAAGAAAAACATTTTAAGCTTTTATATGTATTGTAACTTTATAGCGAACTCGAGTCAAACATATAAAGATTGTTCGATACCGTCCGGTCGTTGGTTTATAATAGTCAGTGTAACACCACCGACAGCGGTTAGAACTGCCCACAAGCTCTGCGCCACAATGATATGACAACTAACCTAGAACCTTTAAAAAACTAGTAAGGAGAGTTGACTCTGGTTAAAAATGTTTGTCTTTAAGACGTTTCGATCACTTCAGTGACCTTCCTCTGTAAAACTGAATAATTGAGACTTCGCAAACTAAAATAATTGAAAAGCACTAATAAAAATTCATGAAAGTTTAAATTAAAAACTCTTTAAATTGTAGTAAACGCGCGGAAATTCGAAATGTTCATTAAACGGTCTCTTGTTCTTAGCTGAATGCCACACTTGTAAAAACAGTGTTTTTTTCAATTGGGGGCACTTGTTAACAATTGCGATGTTGTCAAGGTCAAAGTCGTGGCCTGTCTGTTGTGTGTGCTTGGCCAAGAGGGAGTTGGCTCTGGAATGTTTTCGCATTCTCGTTCTTAAGGCGCGGGATGTTTGCCCGATGTAAACGGCATTGCAGCTGTTGCAATTAATTTTGTATACAACTCCTCTTGCGCTTTCTTTGCTCTATGGGTCTTTCGGTTTTTTAAAAAATGATGCGACAGTGCGGACGGGCTTGTGTGAAGGAACAAAAGACGGTTTTTAGAAGTGTTTAGATGCAACTGATAACTGCAGTACTGAATGAATGGTCTCGCCTTGGATGATGAAGGAAGCTTTGCCAGTGGTGGCTATGACTACAAATCTATTTTGCAGTAGCCCTCCCAAGGCATTAACTAGTGAACTTTTTCCTACTTCTGCGACACCTATTAGTATGAGACACATTGAATCTTTGTTAGGAGAATAATTTTCGTAATAAGTTTTCACAATGACATATGCATGTTTTTTCACCTCATTTAAGCTTTTTACATCAATCTTTTCCTATTGATCATAAATATCGCCAGCCAATTGTTTTTGATCTTTGATCCAAAATGGCATTTCACCAAATTGTTGATTAGTATAATTTGCTTTTTCTTCAAGCCAATTGAATTAAATTTCTAATGATTGTCCACAATTTCGAAAGGCGTTCGAAGATCTGAGAAAATCATCCATTATCAAGGGGTGTGTTATCCTATCTTACGTGATCATTTTAAGTGTCCATATCATTTCACATATTTTCCATTACATTTTGTAACCTATCAAACCAATAAGGAATATGAGACTGGGCAAACGAAGTCTACCAAAAATCTTTCCGAGTATTTATTATTCGGGCTTCCTGTGGAAGAGCCCGAATATTAAAATGCAGTTCATCCAAAAGGTCAGTTCCGGAGCATTTGCGCAATCTCGAGTTTTCTGTATCCGCTGCAATCTGCGCACATGTTTGGGTTTTTTCAAATTTCCATTTTATAGATTTCAAAATTCATCATTCGTTAAGATGTTGAAGAAAGTGATATGAGTACTAAATGTGAATAGAGAAGAAATAATGTTGACAAAAGTAACCTTGTAATTACATTGACTAAGAACATTTTCGCGGAAAGCATGTAAGAAACTTGAACAATAAGAAGGGCTCTATGTCAAACCGAAAGAGCAATTATCTAACACATTTATTTAACTGCTTTTGTTTTGAAATTAACGTTGGTGTCGTTCTTATATCCACCGTATTGCCCAATTTTTTATACTTGTGTGATGCATTACTCCATGAGAATAGATATGACACGGTTCATATCTTGTCACGACAAGTTTGTCGCAGAAATTTCCGCTGAAGACCAAGAGACGTTTTGATGTCTGCTTGACACATTTCGCAACTGTCAACATTGTGTTCGCATCCCTGTATACACTTAAATGGGTAAATGTACGTAAATTTAAGAAAAATGTTTGAAAATCGGCATTTAGTCATCTTATTTAAAAAAATTCAAGATGATAGAGCGATCTAGTAAAAAACTCTAGAGTGATCAAGTCAGCGATGGTCAATCCTTACATGGAGTTGTTTAGAACTTCTATGGTCCAAAGGTTAAGGAAAACCATTAAACTGCGCGCGTATTACTTAACTTTGTTTCGCATTTCGTATATATTTCGTCTATACCTCTTCGTTTACACAAAAACTGAAACAAGTACATAATATCAAAAAACTTCAATTCGCAAAAGTATAATTTTCGATTGCAAGTTCCAAAAATCGGTTCGCGAAAATTTTGCGAACTGCGATGTGCTAATTCGAACCCTGTTATATTGAAAAGGTTAGAATTCAATTTGGGTCTAGAGCTACTGCTAAAAAAAATTAGAAATGACTAGAAGTTCCTACAAGAATGTTCCCAGCTCATTTGCCGATCTACGGCATCATCAGGGAATAAACAAATAGAAAAAAGAATTCGTGATCGACCGTAACATAGATTATAGATATTAATATTATAAAATTCTCGCAATAAATGCCCAACCTTGAGCCAATACTCAGTAGCTTCAACAAATTAAATGTCTTTGTTAATCCGTGTTCACAAATTATTTCTTTCACTCCAGCAGAAAGTACTGTACTCCCATTTGAACCCATAGGAAGCCCGAGTTCACACCTAAACGGCGTCTAGTTAACAGCTAATCTGAGCGCTCTTGATCACCCCAAGCATTATTCCGAGTTATTTTCCATTGCTTGTATCTCAAAGAATGATACTTGCAATTCAAACTAAAATTTCTCCTTTTGGGTTTGAAGAGTAGTTGGGAAATATTGTAGGAACAACGCTCTTTAGCAAACTCACTAACTTATTGTTTACGACTTTGTATTTCTGAGCGAACTAAACAAAGTTCATATTCATTACCTAAGGTGAATCTTCGTATTCTTCAAGGCTTGCATAACATCAAGTAAACAAACAAAACAAACAAACAAAATATTCTGATTATTCGTCCAATGAGCTTTGATGTTAGAGTGATTTTCATCGGACTGTGAAATAGTTACTAAGGTATTAGGCACTAGTAGATCCTGAACACATTGTTTTTTTGTTCCAACTATGATTGTTAAACATGAACTATTAGTAATTGTTTCACAGTTCGATGAAAATAACTGTACGAGATACAGCGACCTTACCTGAACTTAACAGATATTTGACAGCTTGTACAGCAAAGTTGTTTCAGTCTTGCCGGTCGGCCGCTAATGAAAAACCTTTTTGTTGAGAGTAAACAAAACGTGTGGTTTGACTGACAGAATCTTTTTTCTTTAGAAATCAGTACAGTAATATGCATGTAAAACTACAAACTCTGTAGTAAATATAACTTCTAATTACTCTAATGAAACCTTGCACATTAGAGAACGAATTAGCAAATGATTCGTTTTGTAATTATGTTTATGCAAGTTTTATGTCAAAAGTTCATTGGCTATCTGCAATGCATTTGTCACTTTGATTTCTATTATAATAACAACATTGATATAAATGCAATGTAAACAAATTGCAATAAAGTTCATTAGCAGCAGTTTGTGTATTTGACACAGTTCCAGTGCTGACAACAGAAACGGTATAACTGTAGCATTTAAGGCTTGTTACATACGCCGTTCTAATCATGAGCCGTTCCTAATGGAAATGAACAAAAGCTATTGTTTACCTTCATTTGCATTAGGTATGGCTCATGATTAGAACGGTGTATGTAACAAGCCTAAGTGTGCTACACATACGTACAACTAAGTGTAACATTTATTGTCCTATACACTCTCAACAAACACGTAACACAATGTAAGTATTCCAGGACATTATTATGAAAGTTTGATGTCCATAACCACATTTCTTCGCGAGTTGTACTTTATCTTCAGATTCTCAAAGTTCATGAGGGCTTCTATGTCTTCGACAGTGCTGTACAGAGTTTCCTTTGAGGTTTCAAAAGCTTGCTAATTTCATCCGTGAAAGCAGTCAGCCAGAGCTCGGAATCTCCATATGCTATGCAAAGCTTTACAGAGCCTTCTCTTTTACAATCTTTTATTCGCTGGCGGGTACCGCAGTTTTGGCACTTGACGGAGACAGATGACACATCACTTACACGCTTCTTACATACCTGGTAAGATGTAAACACTGTAAGTTTGTTTGCAAACTTAAAGCTTTTTGCACCATTGTTTTGAACTGGGTCTTCTAACATCTTCAGGCCCCAATTTAGCTGGCATAAATGGTGCTGTTGTCTCATATGTAAATGTAGTTGCTGGACAGGTGCTTACAAATGTTGAACCCAGATATGACCTAACAATGGGGTTTTTGAAGTTGTACATTTTTCCATCTTCCAGCTGATCTAGGATTGGCTTCCAGATTTGAAAAACTAGTGCTCCTGTCAGATCCTCAATCACGCAGTCTTCTTTAACTGCAGACTTTTCCTCAGTTTTTCTCAGAAAGACTTCTTTAGGTTCTTTCTTCCCCAATGACACGGTTCCAGACACATTCACACTCTGATTGTTCTTCACAGTTGATAGCTGATTTACCGTCACATCAATACTTGAAATCTGGGCTTGAGATGTTGATGGTTTGTATTCAGTGTCAGAGGAAAATGATACGTCTGAGTTTGGACAGGCTTGTGAGGAAGATTGTTGCGTGAACAACCAATCACTTGTGTCATCATCTTTAACTATGAGGTCTTTCAGGATTACTGGTGTCTTCGAATTTTGCAACTTCTGGATGTTGTGGTCCTGTATGTTAAAAGCAACGACTCTTTGACATTTCTTGGGGGATACCTGCAGGTCAAATTCGTACCAGTCTCGTTTCTTCTTTGATCGTTTAACCGGACTCAAGTTATGTACATAGCCATGCTTGGTATAAAATAGCAAAAAAAATACAGATTTCAGGCACTGTAGGCATATCTGATCAGCTATAATTTAATTCTGGTACTCCTTGGGGTATCTTATTGGAGACCTGCGAATCAGGATTTGTCGTATAGAATAAAATATATGGACAGGTTATTACATAGGATGTGAAGATAGGAATTCATTTTTGGAGTGTCAAGAAACAAGAGTAAAGTATTGTTTTTGAAATGAGAAAACAAAGCTCTTATCTTCAAGCCACTGTATAATTGTGTTTTTAATATATAGACAAACTGAAAACATGTATGAAATTGATTATCAGTGAGGATATGAAAGATATGCTTCTAAGTATACAGTATGTAGTTTCTTATACTACATTAAATTTTTCGCTTGTCTTACAAAAAAGTCTATGGTAGGACTGTGACATTTTGGCTGCTTGCTGCTAGCCTTTTCAGGTAATGTGTAGTCGACTGGAGTGGGGTAACCTGTATAACACTTTTTCGAAGAGGTTTTACTTATCACTATATAGACAAGGGTGTGAGGGTGTCACGTTCGTATATTACACAAAATGTTAGGGAAGGGAAGGGCTGGAGATTGGGGCTTATTGGAGGGGGTCCTATTAGAGGTGAGGCGCCTGTATCAGAGATAGGGGAGATAATTATTAGAGATTGGGGTTTATTAAAAAAGGAGGAGTTATTAGTAAACACAATATCATGTCACTTACCTTTACACTCTCTGGGCTTTGATAACGACATAGTAGATGGACTGGACGTTAATTTGCAAAATAGTTCTACAAGTAAAAAATTATCAAAAGATTGTGAATTTAAGAAATATGCATGGTAACAATTTTTTGTATAAATTGTAAGGTGATTATCACTTTAATTGAACTTCCGTATTAAGAAGTTAACCTCGCTTGTAAACTACAAGAAAACAAAACCACTATTTAAGGCTGCTTGGGATTGAGAGTTGTATAGTACGTTATAAGTATTTCTACTATTATATTTCAACTATTTGGTTTTTTGACTCTTGAAGGTTGTTTCAGAATAGTTTGAACAAATTGAATATCTTGAAATGACTTACAATAGATATCCTCA